>JAIUZE010006985.1:0-15864 GCA_022085475.1 Heliosperma pusillum | reverse complement strand
TGACATCGGTTCATGATAGAGAAATAACAACGGGTATTAGTTAAAAACCCGTTGTTATTACTAACCACAACGGGCCTTTGTTTATAACTGTTGTGGACAGTTACTGCATATTGCAGTAAGTGCATTGACTACATAGGAAATGTAACGTACTGCATATTCACACATTTACTCAATCAATAACGTACTGCATGCATGTGAATGTATAGTCGTTTTGGGATTTGTAAATGCATGTGAATCAATGCCTTCATGTGAACCAATGCATGCATGTGAACCAATGCATGCATGTGAATAAATAACTCCAATAAATAACTCTCTATAAATACAGCCTCAATACAAGCAGGTTATCAACCACATATACAAAATTCCCAACTCTAATCAATAACATATTTGTTAAACCATACAAAATTTCCCAGCCTCAATACTAACATCAACCATACAAAATGTCTGAAACTTTTACTAAACCATATGCTTGCATCATGAAACAAATGCCTTCTCATATTGAGGGTGGCTACGTTGTGTGTAAAAGCTACAAAAAACTCCGTGATACGCTTATTCGAAATGGCTACTTAATCAGGAAGATGTGGCCAAATTATCATCGCAGGTACTTTAAAGGGGAACTCGTTTTCGAGTTTGGGATGTCGAATGCTCATCGTGCGTCCGCATTCAAACTGGCAAGAATGTTTGACAAGGCCGGGCATGGGCGAAAAGATTTTATTGAGAGCACGGACCACCAGCCTGGGCCATATCTATGGGTGACTTCCGAACATGACCGTTACCGTTGGCCAAATGGGGTCGACCTCGTTGAAGTGACCCAGGTAGAGCAGTGGGAAGGGTTGGCTCTGGCCGAGGCTGACCCGATTGATGCATATGCTCTAGCGGTGGCAGCTATCCGGGAGATTTACCCGGACTCAATTTAGTTTGTTGTTGTTGTTTGGTTGTAGTTGTTTGGTTGTTTGGTTGTTTGGTTGTTTGTTGTTGTTTTGGCGCCATTTGTGTGTGGCGCCGTTTGGACTTATTATTTAATAATATTAATGTTGATACGTTAATTTGTTTTTTGACTTAAGTTTAGAAGTAATTAAACTAATTCAATTCAAAGCTATTCAATCGATAAAGCAAAATTAGAATTGAATGACATTCAGGAAATGACATTCAGGAAATGACATTAACAAATTTGCTAATAAACAACATTGAATTGGTGAAAATAATAAACGACATTCAGGAAATGACATTCACAAATTCACAAATTCAAGATATAGTTCACAAATTCACAAATTCAAAAATAATAAGGGAGATGATGACAGAAAAATGATCGCTTTGTGATAGAGTTTTTGTGTTGCAGTACAGTCGTATTATTAGTGTTGTGTGTTTTCTATCTACAAATATTGACAACGGTTATTATAAACAAACCGTTGTGATAGAGTAATGACTACGGTTATAGTAGTCTACCCGTTGTAATTAGAAAACACTATGACAACGGTTTGTGGTTAATAACCGTTGTGATAATCAATAACAACGGGTATATTTACAACAACCGTTGTTGTTGCTTACCTTTATTTTATTTTTTTTAATTATAATTAGAGACATCAATATCATAAGCACTATACACTGCAATAATAATCAGCAGAAACCAAAAAAGACAGCAATATCATAAGCAGTATACACTGAATGACCAAAAGCTAAATAATTTGGGAATCTTCAACAATGACCAAAGCTAACAAAAACTAAAGACAATACACTGAATGACTACACATCTGATGAACGATTTGTCGCGTACCGCTCAAGCAAAACAATTTATGAAACCCAACTAATGCGATAGCGGAAGTCGGGGTCGAACCACAAGGATGGAGGGGTCAACTACAAGTTTGCATGAATCCTATTCTAGCCTAATAAATGTTGGATTGGAAGATTAACTAAAAACTAATAAAAACAAGTAATCGCTAAGCAATAATAATGAAAACAATTAAGGGAAAGGCTAAGGTGAAGGGTTCACCTTAGGGGGATTAATGGGTTAGTCGGGTAATTAGCAAATGGGTAACAAATTCGAGTAAAATCGATTGCTAATGTCTCAACAATCGATAATCATCAACAAAGCCATCGCATTTGTCTCAAATCACCCATATAAACACTTAGTCCAATCGTCTCTACCACCGTCGCTTAAGAGAAAATCAAACCATGCTTGATAAAATGGCAACTTTCGTTCACACATTTCATCAAACACTTAGTGCGCATATGGGTAATACCCAAATGATTACCACGAATCTACTAATTACCCAACTAATTTACCCACATAATCCTCCCTTAGGCTCCCCCTAAACCCTAGAAGGGAATCTACTCACTCATTCTAAGGGAGATCAAACAAGTAGAGGGAAGGAGGAGTTCAATAAACATTATGCTATGAGATGAATAATAATAACAATCAAAAGATGAACAATAAACTAGAAATGGAAATAAATAACATAAATAACAAAAAGATGAGAAATTTATACCAAACAAAACTTATATTGATGATGAGGGGGAATGTCTTCACCCAAGTCTTCAATACAAACCCCAAAACTGAAATGAAAGACTAGATCTAACAACTTGAAATGAGAAACTAAACTAGATTAGGGAAGGATTAGGAGAGTAATTAGGGACTAATTTAGGTTACAAATTATCTAGGGTTTTGTGCTAAGAGGAATGTAAAAACTACTTACAAAACATTAGGGGAAGGGTATATATAGGTCTCTCCAAAATTAAGAAAGAAATTAGAAGAGAAGGCGGATTTTGCGATGTTGCGTTCCTGGCCGGTCGACCGGCCGCCGGGCCTCTGACCGGCCTGGGGCACATCAGTGACTTCAGCCTCTTCGTCTTCAAAATCCTCAAAATTTCACTAAGTATGGAAAATGGGGGTCTGGGCCGGTCGACCGGCCGCCGGCCCCCCACCGGCCTGGAGCATCATTTGACTCTCACTGGCATTCTGATGTAGGTGTAGGCCGGGTAGTCGACCGGCCGCCGGTAGGCCGGCCGGCGCTACCTGGGCCTTTTCTTCTCTTTTTCAACTTCTTTCATTTGTAGAGTGGTGGTCTGGGCCGGTGGGCCGGCCGCCGGTCTGGGGACCGGCCTGGGCCACCTGATGACTCAATTCTTCACTTCTTCATCTCATCTTCGAATCCCGACTCATGCAAGACCCTATTGCTCCGATTTCTTCATTTCCGCCTTAATTCCTACAAATTAAGACCGATAATCATAGCGCGGGAAAACGGGAAGCAGAATGCAATCAAGGGCACGCAAATCCGTGTAAACGGACCAAAATGGGGACGAAAATGAGGGAAAAACGTGACTAATTAAATGCTTATCAAAATTCCCCACACTTAAGACTTACTCGTCCCCGAGTAAGTAAACAAAATTCGAGACCCATAAGTACCCTTATTCAATACTACACTAATACTAAGGCTACAACCTAAACTATTAATAATATTCGACGGTAGGCAATTAACGGGCCTCCTCCGTCCCTTCAACTCACAACGAGATACTCATGAGGTAGAGTACTTCCTTGCAAGGCAAGTAGGGGCTTGCTCAAAATTTCGACGCATCCAAATGAAAAACACGTAAGAACACGACAAAGATGCATCTAACAAAAGAAAAATCACATGCCTCATCCATGTGACGGAAATATCTAAAAGGAAAAACGTTTAAATAATGCATGATCCTTGTAAGCCACTAATATCATAAAGCATGGAAAAATATTCGCCTCCTAGCGGTGCAAGTCTAAAGAAAATTTCGAACCCCGTCTACTATTTGCTTGGCCAAAAGCGATAAAATGGAAGATGGAAATGAAATCCTCGTGACGTTATTAAGCACAATAGCATATGGAATTCACGTTTCTCAAATAAATGAGACACAAGGGTCGTCCCGTCTCACTATGCAACTTCAAAGGTGAATGATTCAAGAAGGATAAAAGGAAATTGAGATTTGAGTCTAAGTGCTTGCAAAAATTTTCATTTCACACTTTGCTTTCTTTTTCTTTTTCTTTCTTTTTGATTTCGCATTTTGGTTTGCAATTTTTTTTTTTTTTTTTTTTGCATGAAAGCACACGGTTTCCGTCAAGGACATGCGGTCGGAACCAACAATAGGGGTATCCCCACCGTAGTGGCATCGAAAGGGGGCCTAGATATGGGCCCACTAGAATCCCTAGAAGTTCCGTTTTGCACTTCCTCGACGAAAACAAGAAAAGATGATAATTGACTCAATATTTTCAGCTTGTTTGATTTGTTTCCTTTTTTGATCAAAAGTGGAAGAACAATGAATCATGGTTGGTTGCATAGCAAGAACGGTCACCTAAGAATCCTTTCTACTATCGGAATATTCACATCAATCGAGGTTGTCGAGGTGGAATAAGCGCAAACTCGTGACTCGGCATTAGTAGACGGGTTAAAACTCACTAAAAATGCACAACCCAGGGCGTCTAAAATTCCACGATTAAGATGAACACTTTATGAATAAAAAAGTAGCAAAAAGGGACTATGCACATTCAACAAGTTTTCCAAAAAGACAATTATTAAAACATTTTTCTAAATGCAACTATATGCCATGATGCAATCTAGCATATATACAACTTAAATGCACATGCTCTAACCGACTATATGACACATAAGCTAATGATATCTCCTAACAGCACACAAGTGGCACACACGCCAATCAACAAAATCCACAACATCGTCATCAACACATCTCATCCTCAAATAAGAAGAAAAGGAGATAAGGGAGAAGGGAAATAGGAAAGGTCTCACCAAAGCGTCTTCATTTTCCCTTTTTCGTGCCTCTTATGATGTGGGGCGCACCTATGGATGGAGATAAAAAGAAACACACGGCAATATATACAAAATAAACTATATACAAACTAATCTAAACATATATTTTTTGGAAAATTTTCAAATTTTTTCGATTTTTAGGCATTTTTCAACTTTTTTCAAAAATCAACGATATATACAAAAGAAATAAAATCCTCCCCACACTTAAGTCTTACTCGTCCCCGAGTAAGTGACTCAAATATGAAAGGAGAGAAAAAAGAAAAGGAAAAACAAACAAAAAATTTTTTTTTGGGTTTTTTCAATTTTTCGGGAATTCCCTCCCCACACTTAGCATTTACATGGTGTGAGGGGTGAATTCAAAGCAAACAACATGTTTTTGGGTTTTTAAATATTTTGAAAAATAAAAACTTGTTTTTGGGGTTTTTGATTTTTGATGAATAATCACAATATGAACAATATATACAAGAGGGTTAGCTCTAAGTAAATGCATGAACTAAATAAAATTCCTAAAACTAAATGCAAAATGATATAATACAATGTCATGATCTAAGTAAATGCAAACTACACTATATGCTAATCTAGAGTCTCGCTGCGGTGGTAAGGTGCATAAATGCAAGCCCCTCATGGGGGTACCTCCCACAGGAAAGTCTAGTGTGCCATATCGGAGTCTCGTCGTGGCGGTAAAATGCATAAATGCACGCCCCTCATGGGGGTACCAACCACGGGAAAGTCTAAAAATGACACCAAACAAAATGCAACTACGCTATATGGATGCAAGGCTAATATGTGACGATATGTTACAAAATTAAATTCTAATGCAAGCCTAAATGGATGCAACTAAATGGATGACTAAGCTAAGATATAATACAACTATCTAAATGCATGCGAAAATATAAATATGATGAAGATTTGGATTAAAAGGGATCATACTCATGGGTTTCCGGCCTCAAGAGTATCCAGTGAAATCAGAGGATGTAGTATCAAATTGGCCATGACTGGCCTCAGCAAAAGACGCATCTACATCCTGGGCTCCCGAACCAGAGCCGCCACCCTCCACAATCTCGAACCGTGGACCCATCCTGTCAAACCACTCGGCATTCTGAGCCGCAATCTCTGGGTCCACCTCCTCCTCATCAACTACCGGCTGAGTAAAACCCGGCGCAGAAGAATAATAGTCTGGCTGAACATTGAAATCTCCGAACACCCTAGAACCCTGGTCATACCCGCCCTCTGGCCACATAAAATAGGACGGATGTGGGCCAACTGGCTCCCTATACCCCTCCCTACACCAATTATCGTAAGAAGGGTATTGGCCAAGAGCCAAGTCATAATACATCCTGTCCATCCTCTGCGACAAAAGAGCTCTATCCCGAGCTTCCTCCTCTCGCCACTTAGCTGCCGCCTCTCTCTCCCTAGCCGCTGCCTCTCTCTCCGTAGCTGCTGCCTCGGAGGCCAAAGTCATGTCGGCCATGAACTGGATCAAGGAAGGATCCAAAGGTGGGTAACTGGTAGTGGTGGAAGTGGATGCGTCGGGTTGGGATGAATTGGGCCAAGGGCGCCACTGCTGCTGATGATAGAAGGGGCTCATATAGGGTAAGGTGGTGGAAGTGGGGCCCCGCTCCTCTCTCCTATATGTAGTGACGGGGGCAGTAGGATCTCGCCTAAATGCGGTAACTGGAGCTAAAGGATCTTCCGGGGTTTCTTCAGGTGGTGGTGGAGGGTTCTCCTCCTCTAGGGGGAGAAGATAGTGCGCGCTATCAGGAACCACTTTCATAGCCGCACTATTAGGGAGGGGAATAGAATTTACCCCTCGAATCCTCCAATAAGTCTTCCCGTCCTCAACTCTCTTTACTACCCACTCAAGCTTCTTTGAAATGTAATCCTCCGTCAACAAGGAGCATCCCCCTAAACACCTCAAATTACGCTCATCCAGAGCATCTCTACATAGGACATGGGCAATCTTGGTAACAATCCCCCCTAAATGGATTCCGGTCGGGCTAAATGGGTCATTGGCAATTTTCTGGAAGTGGATAACGACATGGTGACCAATGTTGACTCCAAATTTATTTGGCTTTTGGAACAAGTAAGCCGCCAAAATCGAAAGCTCATCGGCCCTAAAATTATGACACTCCTCTCTCCCAAACAACGTCCAACCCATAAACCTATGCCAAAACCTAATAGGGGCATTGTGGCAAGCATTTGCCGGCCTCTTAGTTCCCTTCGCAAATTCAAAACCCGATATAGCAGTCCACACATCATTCACATTAAAGTTTTCGGGGACCTTGTATGACTTATGAAATTTGACCCCTAAAACCTTACAAAATTTCTCAAGGGGAATGCTAAAGGCAATATTCAAGAGGCGGAAAGATACCATTTTGACCATACCCGTATTCCTATCCTTCTCATGACTAAACGAACTCAAAAACTCCCAAGTAAGACGGGGGTAAGTACGGAAGTGCTGACCGTAGAGTTCCCCCATCCCCAACCCTTTGAAAAGCTCAAGAGTGACCGTATCAAGACCGAGGTTTCGCATAGTATTCCGACAAATAAAACGGGAGTGGGGAAGAGGTCTGCGCTTTAAACATTGAAATTTACCTCTTGCGATTTCGCTGACGAAGACGATATCGGGAAAATCGTCATCCGGACCCATACCCGCCGTAACTTGCTGAAGTCGAGCTTCTAACTCGGCCTCAAGTTGAGCCCTTGTTCTTTTCCGAGGTGGTTGTTGAGCCATGGTGATTTTCGTTATATTCAATTGAAAGAGGGAAAAATTGGGTTTTTGAGGTGTGGGATGAATTTGGGTGATGTTGTGGGTTAACTAGTGGGTGGAATGTTGGACTGGTGGAGTTTTGTTGAGATTTTAGTGAGTTTTTGTGAGGATTTGAGGGAAGAAGGAGAAAGAAAGGAAGAAGAATGAAGAAGAATGGAGAAAAAGAAGGGGTTTCACGAGTGATATAAGGCTCTCGGGTGAGTTCTGGGCCGGTCCAGGCACCGGCCGCCGGTCGACCGGCCTGGACCCCAAGGCAAAAATTTGATTTTTTTTGGTTTTTTGGTTTTGCTCGTGTTCAGGTATCCCAGGCCGGTCGGCACCCCGGCTGCCGGTAGACCGGCCTGGAACTCAGTTCAAAATATGCAATCTTCAGATTTTCAGTTATACGCGCTCTGGGCCGGTCGGCAGACCGGCCGCCGGTCCACCGGCACAGAATACGGCTAGAAAATTCCCAAAAATACTTCTCTTATGATAATGTGCTCCAGGCCGGTTGGCACCCCGGTTGCCGGTCGACCGGCCTGGAACACCTGCACTTCAATTTTCACACTTCAAGAACTTGCTACTGGAGTGCTCTGGGCCGGTCGGCAACCCCGGCTGCCGGTCGACCGGCCTGGAGCACTTCTCCATTTCTTCACTTCGTCTTCAAATTCACTTCAAACTCCCAAAGAAACCCAAGTCACCAACAATATCCACCCAACCAACATAATCCCAATGATACGGTTTTGATCCAAACCCGACTACAAATGTTTTAAACCGTCCTAAAAATTCTTCCTAAAGACGAAAAACCCGAGTACACAAATCCAAATCTTCACAACTACTCCTAATATGCATGCTATATACAAAAAAATTGGTGGTTGTTGAGGGACTCCACCAAACCTATCAAATCACAAGAGTTTACAAACAAGACTCCTCCTCGGGAAGTGGATCCCCAAGGAAGAGTACTTCCACCGTTCCTTTTTCATCGCCATCAAAATATCTTTTCACTCGATGCCCATTGACCTTGAAATTACCACCTTCTTCGCTCCAAAGTTCAAAAGCTCCATGTGGTGAAATGTCGATAACTTTGAAAGGACCCGACCATCTAGAGCGTAGCTTTCCCGGAAACAACTTGACTCTAGAATTATAGAGTAAGACTTGGTCACCCACTTTTACATCTTTATCAACCAATTTGGCATCATGCCATTTCTTTGTTTGCTCCTTGTAGATCTTTGAGCTCTCGTAGGCATCAAGTCTTAGCTCTTCAAGTTCATTCATTTGGAGAAATCGTAGCTCTCCGGCCATATCAATATCAAAGTTCATCTCCTTTAAGGCCCACCATGCCTTGTGCTCCAACTCGATTGGCAAGTGACAAGCTTTTCCATAAACAAGCTTGTAGGGAGTTGTGCCGAGTGGAGTTTTGAAAGCGGTGCGAAGGGCCCATAGAACATCCGGAAGCTTTTGAGACCAATCCTTCCTACCTTTGCTTGTAGTCTTCTCCAAGATGGCTTTTATTTGACGGTTTGAGACCTCTACTTGCCCACTAGTTTGAGGGTGGTAGGCAAGAGCGGTCTTATGAGTGACACCATGGGAAGAAAGTAAGAACTTGAAAGTGCTCTTCCTAAAGTGCGAACCCCCGTCGCTAATCACCACCCTTGGGGTCCCAAATCTCGGAAATATAGTGTTCTTGAAGAGCTTGATAACAACCTTAGCATCATTTGTTGGGGTGGCGACGGCTTCAATCCACTTGGACACATAGTCCACCGCTACCAAAATGTACTCATTCCCGCAAGAGTTGGGAAATGGTCCCATGAAATCAACTCCCCAACAATCAAAAAGCTCAATCTCAAGAATGTTTTGAAGGGGCATCTCATTCCTTTGACTAATATTCCCCGTTCTTTGGCACCGATCACAAGATTTGACAAAGTAGTGGATATCCTTGAACATAGATGGCCAATAGAAACCACCTTGTAACACCTTTGCAATGGTGCGAGATGTACCAAGGTGGCCCCCATAGGCCGAGTTGTGAATTCTATCAACTATCTCCATACCTTCTTCTCTAGGAACACATCTTCGGAACATGCCATCACCACACTTGCGAAAAAGATGTGGGTCATTCCAAAAATAGCGTTTTGAGTCATGCTTCAACTTCCTCCTAGCTCTAGCATCCAACTCTTCCGGAATAAACCCACTCACAATCAAATTTGCCAAGTCCGCAAACCATGGTGATTTACCACCTATCATCATCAAACTATCTTCTCTCAACCACTCATTGATCGGGCCACTCTCATCCTTCAACCCATGATCTTCGGTAGTCAATCTAGATAGGTGGTCGGCAACAACATTCTCCGACCCCGCCTTGTCTTTAATTTCCAAGTCAAACTCTTGAAGTAAAAGAACCCACCTCAAGAGCCTTGGCTTTGCATCCTTTTTCACTAACAATTGCCTCAAAGCGGAGTGATCCGAATATACCACAACCTTAGCACCAACAAAGTATTGCCGGAACTTTTCCACGGCATGAACAATGGCTAGCATCTCCTTTTCCGTCGTAGAGTAGTTGACTTGGGCTTGATCAAGAGTTTTGCTTGTGTAGTAGATTACATGGTGCTTCTTGTCCACAACTTGGCCAAGCACCGCCCCGACCGCATAATCGGAGGCGTCGCACATAACTTCGAAGGGAAGGCTCCAATCCGGTGATCGGATTATGGGAGCCGTCACAAGAGCCTCCTTCAACCTACAAAAAGCACTCAAGCAAAATTCATCAAATACAAATGGTGTGTCTTTGAGAAGAAGAGAAGTTAAAGGCTTGGCTATTTTAGAAAAATCTTTGATGAAACGTCGGTAAAAGCCCGCATGGCCTAGAAAGCTTCTCACTCCCTTCACATTAGTAGGGGGTGACAAGTTTTCTATTACCGAAACCTTAGCCATATCAACTTCTATGCCTCTCTTAGACACGATGTGACCAAGCACAACCCCCTCCTCCACCATAAAGTGGCATTTCTCCCAATTGAGGACGAGGTTGTGCTCCTCACATCTTTGCAAAACATTAGACAAATTCAAAAGCCCAAGATCAAATGAGTCTCCATGGACACTAAAGTCGTCCATGAAGACCTCCATACTCTTCTCAAGAAAATCGGCAAAAATAGCCGTCATACACCGTTGGAAAGTCCCCGGAGCATTACAAAGCCCAAAGGGCATCCTCCTATAAGCATAAACTCCTATGGGACAAGTGAATGTGGTTTTCTCTTGGTCTTCCGGGTGTATGGGGATTTGGAAAAACCCGGAATAACCATCTAGAAATGAATAGTAAGAGTGCCCCGCCAACCTTTCAAGCATTTGGTCAATAAAGGGGATGGGGTAGTGGTCTTTGAGGGTGGCGGCATTTAATTTGCGATAGTCAATGCACATCCGCCACCCGGTCACGGGTCTAGAAGCTAAGAGAGTCCCATCCTCTTGTTCCACCATAGTCACCCCTCCTTTCTTGGGCACTACATGGACGGGGCTCACCCAAGAACTATCGGTTATTTGGTAGATAATCCCGGCCTCTAACAACTTCATAACCTCACTTTTAACCACTTCCGCCATCTTAGGGTTCAACCTACGTAGCCCATCTACCTTAGGTTTGCTACCCTCCTCCAAGACAATCCTATGCATGCAAAGATTAGGACTTAACCCTTTGATATCATCAATGCTATATCCAAGTGAACCCCTATGAGTTTTCAAGACTTTCAAAAGTTCAAGTTCTTGGCCTTCACTCAAATTAGCATTAATGATAACGGGATAAGTCTCTCCCTCACCTAAAAAAGAGTACTTAAGTGAGGGAGGTAAGGGCTTAAGTTGTACCTTTGGAGGGAGAAGGCCCTCCACCTTCTTCATTAGCTCATCATCTACCTCGTGGTCATCTCCCATCTCCTCATCATGGAGTGCCACTTGTAGAGCTTCTTCTTCATACTTCTCCTCTTCATGCACCTTCTCAACCACTTCTTCAATGACTTCTACCGAGCATGCTTTGTGAAACATTGGTCCCTTCACTAGATGTGGAAGATTAAATTCAAGGGTTTCGTTTCCCACCCTAAAGGTTAGCCGCCCGTCCCTCACATCAATGAGGACTCCTCCGGTAGCCAAAAAGGGCCTACCAAGGATGATGGGAGTGTGGCTATCCTCCGGGATATCTAGGACAACGAAATCCGTGGGGATCAAAAATTTGCCAACTTTAACGGGTACGTCCTCAAGCACACCCAAAGGTTGCTTAACGGACCTATCCGCTAGTTGTAGAGTCATAGAAGTGTGGGTTAAACTTTCAAGTCCAATTCTTTTAGCAATAGTTAAGGGAATGACACTTACACTTGCACCATTGTCACATAATGCCCTTGAAATCATGACTCCCCCCACAACACAAGGGATAGAGAAACTTCCGGGGTCCCCAAGTTTTTTTGGCATTTTAAAAGAGTTAGGATTAATGAGGAGAGCACTACACTCCGCCTCCATAATCATAACATCTTGGGTACCCAAAGTTCTCTTATGAGTCAAGATGTCTTTTAGAAATTTTGAGTAAGTGGGCATGTTCAATATAACATCGGTGAAAGGTAAGGTCACTTCAAGTCCCTCAAGCATTTTTCTAAATTGGGTGAACTTGAAGTTTTCCTTAGTTTTCAAAGCTCTAGAGGGGTAGGGGATATCGGAAACAACAAGTGGAGTACTAAAAGATACCTTTGGCATGGGAGTTTTCTTGGTTACCTTAGCTTTTGCTATTGGTTGTACCTCTACTCCGTCATCATTGACATCCTTGTTCATCTCCTCTTCATAAGGCATAATTTCGACATACCCTTCTTCTCCCTCTTTGGGTTGATCATCTTCACCCTTTCCATCATCTTTTGACTCCAAGGTGGGAGTCAAAAAGGGCTCTTCAAGTTCTTCTCCTTCCTCAACATGCTCATCATTTGGAATCTCATCATTCATCATATCCATGTAGGGGTTATCAAGCACTAGTCCACTTCTTAAAGTCACCGCACATGCATGGTGGCTTGATGAAGCATCCTTGGAGCTTTTCCCTTGAGCAAGTAGACCTCCCGGAGGCCTTTGAGGATTGTTCAAAGCTTGAGAAGCTAACCTAGCTTCTAATTCCCTCACCTCTTTCTTGTGAGCATTGGTGACATTTTGCAAAGTCAAGTTGTTTTGGATTTCCATGTTTTTGACTAATTGCAAAACTTCACTTATTGAAGGATCATTCTCTTGGTGGGGTTGATTTGTCAAAGGAAGGGCAAAAGCATAGTCATTCCGACTACTTGAACCTTGGTTGTTGTTTCTTTGATTGTTAAAGTTTCCTTGTTGGTTGTTGTTAAAATTCCCTTGTTGCCCCCTTGAACCTTGATTGTTGAAATTTGACCCTTGGTTGTTGTTGAAATTTGGCCCTTGGCCTTGGAAAGATTGATCGGGAACCCCTTGACTTGCTTGATTGTTTTGATTGCCTTGGTAAAAATTACCTTGGCCTTGATTGTTGAAGTTTTGGTTCCCTTGATTTTGATTCCAATTTCCTTGACCTTGATTCCAATTACCTTGGTTTTGGAAGTTACCTTGGTTATTGTAACCTTGATCATTGAAGTGTTGATTTTGGAATTGGTTGGATCCTTGACCTTGTTGAGAGTTGTTGAATTGATTGTTATAGTTTCCTCTAGAAAATTGACCTCCTCCTCTAGGTTGGGAAAAACCCGGAGGGTTGGAAGGTTGAGTTTGTGTGTGTTGAGGGTTTAAGACATTTTGGCTTTTGTAACTCATGTTTGGGTGAAATTTTGAGCTTGGATGATAGAAATTTGAATTTGGGTTGTAAGCTCCTTGATTTTGGAATTGAGGCCTTGAGGGCCGTGGGTTGTTGTTGACTCCTTGAAAAGCATTCACATGTTGGTAGTCATTTCCTCCTTCATTGTTATAAGAAAAATTGTTCCCACAAACTTCAAAGGTGTGTCCATATCCATTGCAAATTTCACAAGTGGGGGTTTGATAAGCTTCCACCATAGGAGGTGCATAAGACCCACTAGCTTCATTCACATGATGGCCTTGACTTTGATTTTGAGCTTTTTGAAGCTCGGCAAAACCCTTTGTAAAAGTTTGTGTGAGCAAATCAATCTTGGCATTGGTATCCGCATTTGAGAAGTTCTCACTTGGGTACTTAGAACTCCTCCTCAAGCTATTTCCTCTAGAACTAGTACCATAGCTAGATTCCGACTCAACCATCTTCTTAATCAATGCCGCCCCTTGTTGGTCATTCAAATGATCAAAACTTCCCCCCGCGGAAGCATTCACCATAGCCTTGGTTTGAGGGAGGAGAGTTTGATAGAATGTTTGAGTGACATACCAATCCGCAATTCCATGATGAGGGCAACGGGCAAGTAAGTCAATGAATCGATCCCATGCCTCTCCTAAGGATTCTCCATCCTCTTGTTGAAAGGTTGTTATCTCATTCCTTAGCATCGCCGTTTTGGAAGCGGGGTAGTACTTGCTTAGGAACTCCTTAGCCAAATCATCCCAAGTAGTGAAAGTGTTTGGAGGATGGTTATTCAACCACCTCTCCGCCCGGTCTTTAAGGGAAAATGGGAATAACATGAGGCAAAGGGTTTCCTCGGGCACACCATTCCTCTTCATGATTCCTACCCTACTTTTGAATTTTCTCAAGTGGGCATGAGCATCCTCATCGGGGAGGCCTCCAAAGTTATCCCGCTCAATAGAACTCATTTGAGCCGGGTGAATCTCAAAATTATTTGGGGCCAAGACACCGAAATTTATTGGAGATTGGGTATCATCGTGGTTGGGACGGTTACGATCACGTAAAGTCGTCATTTGTGGTTGATTTTGTTGTTGAGGTATTGTAGGTGGTGAATTTGGTGGTGTATTTTGTTGTGTATTGTAGAAGGGGTTTTCAAATATAGGTTCAATGGTGTTGTTTTGTGGGTAATCGATTGTTGGAGTGGATGTAGAAGCAATTGCAGTATCACCACACAGACGCAAGTGTATGGACCGCGGGAGCCGAGAGTCCACCACTAAACCACCACCTTCGGGGTGCGGTGGCTCAAGAACAAAACCTTCACCCCCACCTCAGGCATGCACTCAAAAGCAACTCCACAACCCCACCACCCGTTCGAACCACCACACCCTAGCCTGTGTTTTTGGGCACACACTCGGAAGACAATCATGACAAGGCACACCACCATACAATAATCTACCACCCAAACCCAAACAACCACCCACAAAAACAAAAAGTAACTGGCGAAAGCCGAAAACACAAAACACCCCAAAACCTCACAGAGTTTCTTACGCCCATCCCCGGCAACGGCGCCATTTGATGGGACTTTGTCGCGGAGCTCAAGCAACACCAACAATGCCACCAGACAACCCCACACTAATGCGCCCCCCCCCCACCCGACCCTACCCGATTAGCGGAAGTCGGGGTAGAACCAAAAGGCGGGTGGGGTCAACTACTAGTTCGATTGAATCCTATTATAGCCTAAAATATGACGGATTGGAAAGTTAACTAAAAATTAGGAAAAACAAGTAATCGCTAAGTAATAAAGACGAAAACAATTAAGGGAAAGACTAGGGTGAAGGGTTCACCTTAGGGGGATTAATGGGTTAGTTGGGTAACTAGCAAAGGGGTAAATAATTCGAGTAAAATCGATTGCTAATGTCTCAACAATCGATAATCATCAACAAAGCCATCGCATTTGTCTCAAATCCCCCATATAAACACTTAGTCTAATCGTCTCTACCACCGTCGCTTAAGAGAAAATCAAACCATGCTTGATAAAATGGCAACTTTCGTTCACACATTTCATCAAACACTTGGTGTTCATATGGGCAATACCCAAATCATTTACCACAAACTTACTAATTAACCAACCTAATACCCCACATAATCCTCCCTTAGGCTCCCCCTAAACCCTAGAGGAGAATCTACTCACACATGGTAAAGGGAATCAAAGCACTAAAGGGAAGGGGGAGTTCAATCAACATTATGCTCTGAGAAGAATAATGATAATAATCAAAAGATGAACTATAAACTAGAAATGGAAATTAATTGCATAAACAATAAAAAAGATGAGAAATTTAATACCAAACAAAACTTATATTGATGAGTAGGGGGAATGTCTTCACCCAAGTCTTCAATACAAACCCCAAAAAATGAAATGAAAGACTAGATTCAACAACTTGAAATGAGAAACTAAACTAAATTAGGGAAATATTAGGAGAGTAATTAGGGATTAATTTAGGTTACAAACTTCTAGGGTTTTGTGCTAAGAGGAATGTAAAGGAGACTGCTTACAAAATAATAGGGGG
>JAIUZE010006984.1:0-64001 GCA_022085475.1 Heliosperma pusillum | reverse complement strand
TTCAACTCCCAACAACGTCGTCGTATGCCCACTAACACATGCATTTAAGCAGTAGGATACCTCTCCGTTCAGACATTCCAGCCTTACGAACGGGAAGGTAGCCAAGGGAATGAGAGTACAAAGCACAAGACAAAATAGTGCTCAAACCGTATCATTTGTAAAACCGACTCAAAGTGGGACATATTGAAAACCGTCACAAAACATGTGATACATGCGAATGAGATATCATATATCCAAAAAATGAATCAATACATGATACCCAAGCATTAGACCAAGTTTAAGAAGCATAATAAATAAGAAACATAGATAACTCTCCAAAACAACAAGTTTGGAAACTAACTTAAACAAGGGTTCACTTCAAACTGTCATAACTAGAGTTCTAGATATGGGAATGCAGAAATTCTAAGTCGAGGTGATAGCTTATCCTCTTACGGTTCCAACGAGTGGTCACAAGCCCAAAACAAACAAGTAACGAAGGAGATCTAAGCATTCTACCAAAAAGGGTCAGTGCTGTAAATTTGCACGAGTCACCCGAGAACAAACAACACCTTTCTATCATTTCCAATTTTCCTAATTTACTTCTATCAACTATCAACAATCAATATTCATCATCAACAATCATCAACTAACAACAATCATCATCAAAATCATAATTTCTAAGCTTTCTAATTGTATTTCAAAAAAACGAATTCTAACATGGAAAGCATGTAAAACACGTAAATGATATCGAGTAACCCTTCACCGTTACCTTAAGCGTCTTTAAACGGTAAGAGATTTCTAGTCTCCCACCTACATAAAAAAAATTTAGATAATAAAAGATGAATATCATTCACCTTGAGAAAGACGGATAATTTAAAAAGCGAGAAAGACGGTAATTTTATTACCAATACGGATAGAGGAAGCTAAAAGGGAAAGAATAAGACGAACTTACGCGAATTCCGACAAGAAACGAAGAAGATACGGCGATTCAAAGACGGATTGAAAATGGAGGCAAGGTTTTTGGTGGTTTGATGAGGAAGAAAGAGTAAGTGGAAGAATGAAAGAAGGAGTTAGGGTTTGAGGGAGTATATAAAGGAAAAAGTCAACGAAAAGTCAAACTCGCCTTAAGACGGGGTTCTCATGGAATCTCGCGGAAATTCCAAATACGAACTCGGAAATTCTAAATTCGACTCGAAACTTTAAATTCTAAATAAAACTTAAATTTGCTGAAAAGTATCCGTAAAATATTTTCACTAGAAAAATAGGGTACATTTCCGGGTGTTACAATATTTAAGAGATTCAAAATTTTTGCGTTGATACATAAAGTTTAAGGATGACTCCTATTTATAATCATAGGATTACCCACTTTATTATTTTTCCAATGTGAAACAATTCTACTATTTATATGTAATATTTTTAGCACATCTACATTATTTTCCAATGTGGGACAAATAATAGTTATGAATTTAATTTTTATTTAAAGAGTTTCTAAAAAGTTGAAAAGTTGATAATATTATTAGGAAAATAATTAATTTAAAAAATATAATCAAAATTTAAAAGTTCAACCATAACTTGGAAAGTATATGTATGAATATAATGTTGAAAAGTTGATAATCTTATTAGGAAAATAATTAATTTAAAAAATATAATAAAAATCTAAGAGTTTAACCATAACTTGGAAAGTATATGTATGAATTTATTTTTTTTACTTTAAGAGTTCTTATAAAGGGGGAACCACTCATGAGCCTCGAAAAAAGCCTCTTTAATATATAAGATAGAGAGATATATGATTTAGATATATATAGATATAGTGATGAGAGAGAGAGTTGGATAATGATATATATATATATATATATATATATTGATTTGACTCATCTTGACTCGCTTAGATCGCTTTGTCTCGCTTGCTCCTATCTCGCCTCTTTCTCTCGAATTCCTACAAGAATTTATAAAACAAATAGCAGTAACAAATTCTCCTAAAATAACAAATATTTTTAATAATTAAATTGAAATTACTAATTAATAACTATCGTATAAAATGGGCTATTAATCGATTAAAGTGCACAAAACCGAGTGAAATATAAGTCTAAATAGGAGTAAAACCGATACTAAAAATTTAGTTATCAAATCTCCCTACACTTTAAAACTTTACCCGTCCTCGAGTAAGCTCGCTAAAGCAAACTAATGACCCTTGATGTAAAAATACCAAATAACAAAAATGTTTTATTATAAAATCCGAGACGGTTTTAGCTACACTCGTAGCCCTTTCAACTCACAAGGAAATAATTATGAGGAAAAGTATATCCTTTCAAGGTAAATAAGGTCTTGCCAAAATTGTGAAATAACAATTTATTAAGCACACAAATCAAATAACAATAGTCACTATAATCAAAAATACGTCACCTCCCTCACAAGGCAACAAAAGAGGTCCTTATTCAATAATCAAAATTCTAGAATCCAAATAAAACATAAAGGACAAAGTAAAAACACTTGATAAGTTAATAGTCTTATTTTACATCCCTTAACATTTAAACTACTAAGTATATTAGGGTGTAAGGCGGAAATGGAGCGAATTTAACACAGTGATAGAAACCAAAATTATTCATATTGCCCCTTCCTTCACAATGTAAAGGGTTTGGATCGTTGTGACACCCCTCGCGATAGCGGAAATAAAACATAACAAGCATGCAATTTATATAGCGGAAAATACGATATTTTTGAAAGTTTTTACATGCCAAAATAAGAGTACCAGGAATGTCAAATAAATACAAACGAAAGTATAAAATACTACAAAGAGACGTAGTCTCTCAAAACGTGATCAAACATAAAAGTTGTTTAGCACACTAGCTAAAAACGTCTATGGGTGAATCGTCGAGTCCAACGCTCGCTAGCTCACACCCGAACCCAAAAACAAGCAAAGATCTAGCCAAGCAACCTGTTCATTCATGAAACGTGAACGCCACAGTCAGTGGGGAGTAACTCCGGGTTCTCCCAGCCATATCACAAATAACATTTTTAAACGGTAATAGACAAGTACAAGCATACATATATATATGTATATATATGTGTATATATATATATATATATATATATATATATATATATATATATATAGAGACCGGATCCGGTGAGGCAGCTAATTATGGTGAGGCGGCTAGCCTCACCAAATTCATTCATTAAACTTGGACTTTGTTTGTTTTGTGAATCTCAGACCTTAATATGTGAATCTGAGACTTTGTTTTGTGAATCTGAGACCTTGTTTTGTGAATGTGAATCTCAGACTTTGTTGGACTGACACCTAATTTCTAATATGCATTGGGCTGAAAAATTGTTGGGGTCATTCCTAACTTTTCATTTGACCCAAAATCATTTCTCTCTCTAAAAAAATAAAAAGCCCAAAACACTTAACCTCTCTCTCTAAAAAACTAACAAAAAATATATCTTCATAAAATCTTCATAATATCACAGATTGATATCTTCATGCATAAATTTAGGTAACTCAATCAGTCATATAAGTTTGTTAATTGCATCATTCAATCAATTGCATAAATTTAGGTAATTCAATCGATCATTCATTCAAATTTTCGAGAGAAGACGAAGATTTCCATCAATCAGTTGCATAAGTTTATTTTTGATCATTCATCAGGTTAATTGATCATTCCATCAATCAATCAAAGACGAAGATTTCCAGGTGATTTCCAGTTAATTTCCAGAGCATAATCATATAGGTTTGTTAATTCAATCCTAAATCGATCATAAATCGATGATATAACGATCGATTGATATTTCCTTGATGATAAAAGGTTCGCGATTTACTTATTACATTATTTTCGTCGATTTGCAGCTGTAATTGCTATGGAGATTGTAGATATCGCAACGGTTGCTGATAATACAACGGTTGAAACAGGTATTTTTTTTTTTTACGCTAATTAATGTTTTATGAATCATAGATTGTGTTTTATGAATTCATATGTTAAGTTTGTAAATCTGAGTCCTTGTTTAGTGAATATTGAAGCTTCATCTGTGAATATATATAAAAGATAATACTCTGAAACTTGATCGAAATTAATAAGATCATGTACTTTGCTCGTGTCCTTATTTTGTGAATCACAGTCCTTGTTCAGTGAAACTTAGACCTTGTTTTGTGAAACTTAGAGCTTGTTTTGTGAACCTAGAAGATAATATTATAAAACTGACTACTAGCTAAGTGGTTAAAATCATCTTCTCTGCTCTATTCTATTGTTTGTGAATCTAAGATATTTTTTTGTGAAACTTAGAACTTGTTTTGTGAAAGTAAAAGATAATATTATGAAACTTGAAACTTGCTGTGTCTGTTATTTTGTGAATCTTGTAGGCCTCGTTTTGTGAATTATACAGCTTGTTTGAGTTCTTGTTAATCTGATTTTGTTGAACCTTTTATCTCCTTAGGTGTTGATTCCAATGTCAACTCCAACGCTCTAATTCTGGTCAGTTGTGGTGTGACGCCTCGTGTCGGTTGTGGTGAACATCTTTGCTCTAATGTTGGTAGTTCTGGTCAGGATGGTGAGGTTTCTACTGTTGTCTCAACAACCCCTACAATGCCAACTATTTCCACGCCTACTACTTTGGTAACTTACACACCGTGTGGGAGTGAGCAATGGATAAGTAGGATTGAAGAGAAGTTTACACCGGTGATTGGCAAAACATTTGTGGACTTAGAGTCAGCGATTATGTTCTACAAAATTTATGCTATTGCTTGTGGGTTTGAAGGGAGGCTGTCTTCAACTAAGAGGTTTCATGATGGTATTATTCGAACAAAAGTCATGGTTTGCCATCGTGAAGGTTTTAATAAGAGGAAAAGACGTCCTCCCCAAGCTGGTGCACAAACGAAGACAAAATCAACTGCTAAAACCGGAGCGAAAAAGGGTGGAGGTGGAGATGAGGCTGAGAGTTCTAATAGGCGAACAGGTACTAGGATAACCAAGATTAAAAGGTGGGGGTGTGAAGCGATGATCAAATTCATGTTCAAAAAAGGCATGTACAAGATTCAACTATTCTACGAGGGTCACAATCACCCACTGACTCCGGTGAAAGATAGGGAATTCGAGAAACTTGCAGAAAATATAAATAAACTGGAAGCATATCATAAGCAGTTGATTATCCAGAATTCGAGAGTGAATGTTGGGCCTAGTTTAACATACAACTTATGCAAGGAGCAAGCAGAGGGTTTTGAAAATGTGGGAGCTTCCCTTAGGCAATTCAAGAATTTTCAACGGAATGTGAAGTGTCTACTTAACTGTAAGGATGGACAAATGTTCATATCGCGTTTGGAAACCCTTAAAGAAACGAAAGGGTTGGAATTTGCTTATGAAACGGATAGTGACGGATCTTTGACAAGGATTTTTTGGACAGATGCGGTGTCCAAGAGATCTTACGCATTGTTTGGTGATGCATTTTCATTTGATCCTACATATGGAACAAACAAATACAACATGAAATTCACGCCTTTCACTGGCATTGACCATCATAAGAAATCGGTAACTTTTGGATGTGCTCTTTTAGACCATGAGGACGATGGAGCATTTATTTGGGCGTTTCAGCAATTTTTGAAAGTAATGGGTGGCAAAGAACCACATTACATCATCACTGACCAAGACCCAGCAATAATAATTGCAGTTCCAGGTCTGTCTGTGAATCTCAGACCTTATTTAGTGAATCTTAGAGCCTTTTTTGTGAAACTTGGTTAAAATGACCTCTTCTTACTCTTTTTCTTATTTGGTGAATCTTAGACCTTGTTTAGTGAATATTAGAGCCTTTTTTGTGAAACTTGGTTAAAATCACCTGTTCTTACTCTTTTTCTTATTTGGTGAATCTCAGACCTTTTTCTGTGAATATTAGACATTGTTCTGTGAAACTTGGTGAATCATTTAGTTATACTTTTTGGTGAATCGAGAGACATCATTTGTTAGACATAGCTTTTGCATGTGGCACATTATGACATAATATGAGATTAAACAATGATCTTGAAAATATGAGATAATGTGATTTTGTGATTTTGCAGCCGTGTTCAAAATAGCTAGACATCGCTTTTGCATGTGGCACATTATGAAAAAAGTAACAGACAAGGTTGGGAGCAAAATTTGCAAAGAAACTGAGTTCTTAAGCCGTCTGAACAATGTTGTCTGGAATGACGACATAGAGCCTGAGGAATTTGAAGAGAATTGGGATAAGGTCATGAGTGAGTTCTCGTTAGAAGGACATAAATGGTTGACTGACAAGTTTGCAGAACGAGACCAGTGGATACCCGCTTATTTCAGGAATGTGCCAATGGGAAACATTTTAAAAACCACACAAAGATCAGAGAGTACGAATAGCTTCTTCAAGAGATTTGAAAATAAATATGGGACTCTCGTGGAATTTTGGATGAGATTTGAGAGTGCCATGGACCAACAAAGGCACAATCTAAAGCTTCTTGAAGCACAGAGCGATAGTTCAATGACTGAAACAAAATTCGGGTCAAAATGGGAGGACCAAGCAGTGAGGGTCTATACGCATGAAGTGTTCCCAGAGTTCCAAAAGGAGGTTCAGTTTTCGATAAATGCGAGTAGTGTCTGTGGATATACCCCACCAGATCCAGTAACTAACTTTGAGGTTTCAATGGTTGAGGACGCGAACAAGCGAAAGAGATATGCGGTTGAGTACAATATGAGAACACTGGATGTAAGTTGTTCATGTAAAATGTTTGAAAGGAAAGGTATTTTATGCAGCCACATCATCTATATTTGCTCAGCGAAGTTTAAGGAATTACCTGAGAAATACATCTTGCGTAGATGGAGAAAGGATGCACTCAGAAACCCAGTTCATGATTCGAACGGAAACCTTCTGGAAAACTACGATTCTGCTGCTAATAAGAAATTTGGAATGCCTCGTGTCTGGTCTGAGATATATACAACTCTTGGTATCCTAAAAACTAAAGAAGATTCCGATCTGAGTGAGTTTGCTGAGCTAATTAGAGAATTCCGAAAGAAGTTGGAGCCAAACCCAAAGCCTTTGACAAAGGAACAGGAATTGGAGGTCCTTCTGAACTGCAAGATTCCAAAAGAAGTCAAGATCCTACCACCTAAGGTCTCTAAGAATAAGGGTAGTGGTAAAAGATTGGTGAGTGGTAAAAATAAGGCAATTATGAAGGCAAAAAAACCGAAAAGGTTGTGTGCTAAGTGTAAACGTATGTCACACCATGATAAAAGGAATTGTCCAAATGCTTTTGCAGAGCTTCCTCCCGAAGATCAAGTATGTGATTTTAGTTTCACTTCTGCTTTTTTAGTTCTGAAATGTGAATCTAGCTCCTGATTTTGTGAAACTTCGACTAGATTTTGTGAAACTTAGCCCTAGATTTGTGAACAAGTTCTGAAACTTTTGCTGTTTTTCTTATTTGGTGAATTTCAGAGCTTATTTTGTGAATGTCAGACTTTTTAATATGAATCTTAGAGCTTGTTTTGTGACACTTTGTTTAACAGGGTGATACATCAGGAGAAGAAGAAGAAGAGGAAGAAGAAGAGTGTAGAGAATGATGGCGATGTGAGCATGATGACGATGGAAGGAGAACAAGTTTTATTACGTTTACTTTGATTAACTCTTTCTCTTATCTTGATTTTGGGAAACTTCGACAAGATTTTGTGAAACTTAGAGCTTGATATTTGAACATAGAAGGTCTGAAACTTATTTTGTGAATGTCAGACCTTATTTTGTGAATGTCAGACCTTATTTTGTGAATGTCAGACCTTATTTTGTGAATGTCAGACCTTATTTTGTGAATGTCAGACCTTATTTTGTGAATGTCAGAGCTTTTAATATGAATTGGTAGAAGACGAAGAACACGAAGAAGAGTGTTGCTTAAAATTAACAGTAGGTTGTCTAGGCCAACTTCTCAATCCTATCCTTTTCCTTCATTTTCAATGGTTTACGGTGTTGATGTCGATTATTATGATTATGATTTTATTTTAACAGAATTTGATGTCAATCGTTTTCATATGAATCTATTGGATTTTGTTAGCCATGTTGTCATTTGGTTGTTATGAACATAGATATGGCCCTTACATTGGTTTGCGACTTGCAAAGTAATGGTCATCAAACTCAAATATTGAAATTGGAAACTTTAATTACATTTAATTGGAAATGTTAATTAGACTACAATGAAACTTTAATTACATTCAACAAAAATTCCTTCGATTAACGTTTGCTTTGAAGGCTCATTTCTTGGCTTTATCAATAAGTGAAAACCTACACAAACAAAAACAAGTACAATATTCAACAAAGTTATGAAGGAATGGAATTCACGTCATTTTTCGTATATTAATGAAATATAACGAAGTGTACCTTTTCGTATTTTTATCCCATTTGAGAAGTTCCAACATTATAGACTTTCGATATTCTCGAAAATTCTGCAAAGAGTGACGTATATTAATGAAATATATTCATGCTCCTCAAAATAGTCACTTTCGTATACTAATGAACTTACCTCAAAATAGTCACTTTTCGTCCATAAACTTTGATCATCTAATGCACTCAACCACTTCAGCACAAAAACTCCACAATCATAACTAGATTCACAAAACAAACTCTTAGATTCACATAATTAGGTCTGAGATTCACAAAACAAAGTCTTAGATTCACAAAACAAGTTCTCAGATTCACAAAAGAAAGTCTTAGATTCACAAAACAAGTTCTCAGATTCACATAATAATGTCTGAGATTCACAAAACAAAGCGTCAGATTCACATAATAAGGTCTGAGATTCACAAAACAAACTCTTAGATTCACATAATTAGGTCTGAGATTCACAAAACAAAGTCTTAGATTCACAAAACAAGTTCTCAGATTCACAAAAGAAAGTCTTAGATTCACAAAACAAGTTCTCAGATTCACATAATAGGTCTGAGATTCACAAAACAAAGTCTTAGATTCACAAAACAAGTTCTCAGATTCACATAATAATGTCTGAGATTCACAAAACAAAGCGTCAGATTCACATAATAAGGTCTGAGATTCACAAAACAAGCTCTAACCCAGATTGACATACCTTGTTGTTTGTTGTGGAACATCCAAATTGACAACTTCATTAAGGTGCATGTACAGCAAAGATCTGTAAGACTCTCCAAGAATTGTTGCAACATTGTACAACTGAAAAGAAAGAGGCAATAAAAGATCAAATATATTTTCGGGGTATACTTTTAAAAGATTAAAAACAAATATTTTGGAAAAAAATCATACAATCTCTGAGGCCTGGTGGTTGTCTTCATCCACATTTATACTTTGCATAGAGTCAAGGATGAAATTCTTTCCCTGCTTTAAGTCGCAGATACAAGCCCACCAATGCTTCAACTTCTTGCAATGGAAAGGAATAAAAACCTGAGAAAGTAAATGTACATCAGAAACCAATCAACAATACTTGTGAACAACAGTAAATAAATAACAAAATGAATAGCAGAACTGACCATGTCGATATGGCTACCATCAGCTGGAATGTATTGGGGCTTTATGTATTGACCCCAAATCTCCGGGTTAGTCTCTGCATCAACAGCCTGCATCTCACAAAAAGGCAATTTGTACAATTTTTTCGAAACAAATTTAAGAATGCAAAATACTTGAATATCAACGTCTAAAGGATTTGACGCTCACATATACTGTTGTTGGCAAGTAAAGCACATTTGATCTACCCACTGTGCGCTTAATCCCAACAATATCAATGATCTACAAAATAAAATTGTGTTAGGAAAAAGAGACATCGAGTGAATCATCCAGTTTCACGAAATCAACTTAGTTTCACAAACTAAGATCTAGGATTCACAAAATAAGGTCTGACATTCACCAAATAAGGAAACATGCATAATATTTACCTGATCCATAATAAGCCCACGCGATGTAAGGCTCTGCAACGCATCTCTAGTGACCTCCATCCACGGAGTGGACACCAGAACCTCACTTAATTATTGAACAAATGCAATTAGTACATATATCTCTCAAAAAAATTTTTGAAAAAAAATCAAAGAAAAAGTGTGACATTACTATGCAATTGCCTTTGTTCTTCTCCCAACACAAGTCACCAATTCCTTGTCAGTGAAAGGTAGTCCCAAAGAGGAACTCAATTCTAGTGCATCTTTTTCGACTATTTCTTTGGATAGGTTCCCAGAACATGTAGCAATTTGATGGCACACCCTCAATGCAAAGCGCCTGAGCTGAGCTTCCTATTAATGCAAAAAAAAACCAAAGGTTTCAAAAAAACTGTGGAATATTAAAGTTGGTGCAAATGTATAAAAATTAAATTAGATGTTGAAAAGAAAACTTACAGTATTTACGGTTATTAGAGAATTAGTTTTGTTCCCTTTGTAATTCTCCAATATGTTCAGCAAATAGAGGCCATTATCAATTTGATTGCATTTCAGAATTGATTTTGGGACAA
This sequence comes from Heliosperma pusillum, assembly GCA_022085475.1. Lineage (NCBI taxonomy): Eukaryota > Viridiplantae > Streptophyta > Magnoliopsida > Caryophyllales > Caryophyllaceae > Heliosperma > Heliosperma pusillum. Next base: position 53,584 of record JAIUZE010006984.1, on the reverse strand, counting down.
ACACTTCAGGCATTGCCATCGAGGTAAGGCCTGTCACTGATGGCAACTTTGATTGAAGAAGGTTGATGAGCCTGTCTTGCTGTATGAACAAAAGAGTAATTAGTGAGAGAAATTACAAAGGTCATAGACTCAGAACGCAGTCCCAAAGTGGATACAAGAGACGTACCGTGGGTTTATAAAAAGGAGTGTAATCAACAGATATGTCTTTCATGGGATGGATGATTTGGCATTTGCAAGATTCTGGTCTTAGATCGAAACAAAACAAGAATGGTGGGCATGAGGGAGCGATGATTGGAGTCAAAATCTGAACGACAGAAGAAAAAATGCACTGAATTAAAAAGATAAGTCCACCTTCTCATCTATATTTTAAAAATAAACGTAAGAACAGATAATAAAACCAAATAAAAGACTTACTAATTGCGTTGCAGCAACATCAACATTGTCCAGACACTGGAACAAAAATAGCATCATGTGTGAGTAATGGTTATAACTGAACTCCATGTAAAATGGGGTTATTGAGAAGGGGTAGTAAGACAAACACTAACACTGTCAGTGGAATGTGGCACAAATAATCGACAAGCAGAATCCCGTGATCTCAAGCTCTCACCACTGTTTAGGATTTCACACCACACATTTATCACATAGGGAGATACTTGATCACCTTCAACCAAAATCTTCAATTGCCTCCTTGTCAATGTCTGGGTTTCACTTTTGAAAAGAATCTCCCTGGAAACATAGGTCACACACACATTTTAAGTAAGTTTCACAAAATCACCATCCACTTTCACAAAACAAGCTCCAGGATTCACAAATTAAGCAGTAAGTTCAGGTTTCACCAAAAACACCTAACAGTTTCACTAAATCAGGTCCAAGATTCACATAACAACATCTAAGATTCATATAACAAGGTCTGACATTCACAAAATAACGTCTGAGATGTACCAAATAAGGAAAAAAATGTAATTTTTAACCACTTATGATAAGATAAATACCTTTCATCAAGTGATTCCACAAGGATGAAATCCAATACATTCTTCTCCGCTTGAGTAAAATCCTTGAGAATATTAGTGTTTCTTTGGAGATACGGAGATCGATAGACTTCTGCTGGAACTGTAGGCCTCTTGTTACGAGCTGTCTTCACACGAACACCTCGACGAGTGTAAACAGCTGGAGTTTGTGTTATATCAACTAGATCTACTTCCACTGTGGGCTCAGAATGGTCAGGTTCAGGTTCGGCTTGATCAGATTCAGGTTGATCAGCTCCACCATAAGACGTGGAAGGTTCAGGTTGAGGTTCAGTTTCAGGTTGACGTTGAGGTTCGGTTTCAGGTTGAGGTTGAGGTTGAGATAAAAATTCTTCGGGTTGAGATAAAAGATGGTCATCAAGTGGTAGGAGCCTAAAGGATGGGCATTCTGGTTTTGGTGGTGAATGATGTGGCTGTATTGGTTGGAAGGCTTCATCCATAATCTCCAGTGCCGCCAACAAATCAGCCTCAGACCACCCAGTAATTCTCTCCGTATTCACAACATCACAAGACAAAATATTCTCCTCGTTCTGCTCATGCTCCTCATTATCCACAATCTCCTTCTCCTCCACAGTCTTCCCATTATCCTCATCCTTCCTATTATCCTCATTCCCACACTTTTCTTGTTGGGATAACCTAAAACCTTCTGCCATACCATCCGCAGCTGCAACTAGTTTATCAACTGTTGGTGAGGAATGTAGCTTGCTGGGAGCTTGGCTAGCAAGACTTTTGTACTGCAAAAAGGCTTGAGCCAAGACCTTTGCGGATTCCGCAAATTTATCAACAAACTCACTAGCACTGCCTGAATTGCTAGATACAGCAGGAGCAGCAGTTTCAGCATGTTCAGATTGTTGTTGCTCAGGTTGTTGTTGTTCAGATTGCTTCACAGATTGATGTTCAGAAGAAGGAGCACCAAGACTTTTGGAAGTCTGCCGAAAGTCAATTTTAAGAAGCGGAGAAGGTGCATGTGGCATATGCTGACTCATTACAAGTGGAGGCTCAACAGAACCCCTGCCAAAAGTTCTCGTCTTAGAATTTTTGTCGTTCAGTTCATCATTAATTCTCTTCAATATAGCTTCTGTTGTCCAGGTGGAGAGTGTCGGAAACTGGCGACTAACAAGGCGTGATTTGAAGACACACCGGTCTAGATAAACAAAAACCAAGGCCATAATTGGGCCACCAAACCAGTTTTCTTTCAACTGTTTGGTCTCAAACTCTTCCTTTTGCCAAGACTGAACTTGGTCAGCCAACTTCCTTTTGATGAAGTTGCACCAGTTGAAATCAGAGATCAAGTCGGTGTTTGCAAGACTTTTAAGAAGTTTCAAACTGGCCTGATTACCTACAACACCCCCTAAAAGAGCAGAGAAAATGTAAATGATGAAATTGCGCTTGAAATCATCTCCGCCTTCTTTTTTGTGTAGGGAGCTTGGCCAGAATGTCTTTGACATCAATGGAATCATTGCCGAATTGGCTTTTGAACTTCTCCAAAACAGACAGATAAACAGGGCACTTATCTCCATTAGACGCTTCAATGACAACATTTGGACCCATTGGTAATCCCAGGGAAAGATATATATCTTCCTCTAAAATCGGAAGCTTCCCGTCCAACAAGCATCCTTTAATCGGGTCATAATTCGAAACAAGCCAATATGCCAAGCTTCCCGGAACTTTCTTTATTTGAAGAAGCAATAGAGAACCAAATCCCATTTCTTGGATAGCTTGAATTTGTTTCTCTGATAGCGGACTATCCTCATTGTGAAGAAAGTGGTAAAGTCCAGCTGGAGACATCCGGGTCCTCAACACCGGCAATCGCTCTTTATAGTTTCTTTTCTTTTTAGTTGGTTCACATACTTCACTAGTAGAGCTAGCTGGTGTTGATCTCTTCATATTAGGTCTGATATTCACAAAATAAGTTCTGAGATTCACAAAATAAGGTCTCAGATTCACAAATTAAGGTCTGATATTCACAAATTAAGATCTGATATTCACAAAACAAAGTCTGAGATTCACAAAATAAGTTCTGAGATTCACAAAATAAGGTCTCAGATTCACAAATTAAGGTCTGATATTCACAAATTAAGATCTGATATTCACAAAACAAAGTCTGAGATTCACATGATAAGGTCTCAGATTCACAAAACAAAGTCTCAGATTCACATATTAAGGTCTGAGATTCACAAATTAAGATCTGATATTCACAAAACAAAGTCTCAGATTCACATGATAAGGTCTCAGATTCACAAAACAAAGGCTAAGATTCACATATTAAGGTCTGAGATTCACAAATTAAGATCTGATATTCACAAATAAGGAAAAGAGACTTTCATTACTAGATAATTATACAAATGTTGTACAAGATCCAAAATGTAAAAAGACAACTAGATAATTATACAAAAGTTTGCCTTGATACAAAAGACGCTGCCTATAGATTACATTTAATTACAAAAATGATAAAGTTGAGCAGCTGTCCTATAGATCGAGCAAGAGAGGTAAATCCATATAAGATAAGGTTGCCCGAGTTAATAACTCGGTTGAAACAGCAACTGCTATGTCACGGTCCGGAGATGGCAGAGATAAATAATGAAGCAACTCATTGACGTGTGCGAGTGCAGTATTATCGAGAGCGGTAAGGTGTTCTCTTTGGAAATGATTTTGCTCTTGCTGACTATGCAAGAGAACTTGAGCTCCCATATTTTCAGTCATAAAGCACTTGCATCTTTTATAAATTATTCTACGACCCCTACGAATAATTCTCACACCATTGACATCATTGATATGGAGAGAAATTCCATGTGCAAGTTGAATGAGCGGTGCACTAGGGTGTATGAGAAAAAGCTGACACCAATTCCTACAGACCAACGCCATGTTTGCCTTATCATGGTAAAGAGTAACTCGATTGAAAATGTTATTCATTAGATCTTGATTGTTGAACACATCAACTTGAGGTTGATAACGGTAGTTAGTGAGCTGAACATTCACTAAGGGATCAAATGAGAAAGTCATAGCCTCTTTTTTTTCTCTTACATAATTCTGGCCAAAAAGTGCTCGATCTTCTTCGAAGATATTGACTACCCACCCCTTGCACCAATTTTCCATATTTGCCTATGTATAAGTACTAGAAACCAGAAAGTAACCTACAAGCATCACAAATTGAACACTACAATGAAGAAAATTAAAAATAGAAACTCGTAAGGAAAAGAAATTGAACACTACATACTGAACACAACAATGAACACTGCATGAAAAAAAGAAGCTGTAAGATTCACAAAAGAAGCTGTAAGATTCACAAAAGAAGCTGTAAAATTCACACATAGGTGTCAATGTATATGTAATACATAAGAATTAACAAAACAAGACAGAAAACAAAACAAAGTCTAATATTCACATAATTAGGTCTCAGATTCACATAATAAGGTCTGACATTCACAAAACAAAGCCTCAGATTCACATAATAAGCAAAACAAGCCGATGAAAACCTGCATGAAAACAAAGTAATTAGTCTTGAAAGTAATGTGATAATCATAAAAAATTATAATAAATGACGAGTGTGCTTGATTATAATCATAAACAATTATAATAAATGATGAGAAATGAAGACGATGAAAATTATTGAAGAAGACGAGAAATAAATGACGATGAAGACGAGAAATAAATTATTGAATAGCAGTAAATAAATGACGATAAAGACGAGTGTGATAATGAATAGCAGTAAATAAATGACGATGAAGAAGACGATTATCATAAACTAACTAGATCAATCGCAAAACACGAAATGAAGACGATGAAGACGAAAGACGATGAAGACGAAAGACGATGAAGACGAAAGACGATGAAAAATGAAGAGAAAGTACCTAATTTGAGGACAATAATGGCGGCCGGAAGATCAGTAGTTGAAGACGATGAAGACGATGAAAAATGAAGAGAAAACGTTTAGAGAGAGAAAGAAAGAAGAGAGAGAGTGGAAAAATGAAAAATGACGTAATAATTGGAAGGATTGATTTTTATGGGGTATATATAGTGACACGTGGCATCATCTGGTGAGCCTACAATTTTTAGATCCAACGGTTTAGAATGTGTCCAGCCGCCTCATACTAAGAAGGGTGCCTCACATGATTCAATTTCTATATATATATATATATATATATATATATATATATATATATATATATATATATATATATATATATATAGAATCAGGCTCCTGTGCGAACTTATAGTTCGGTGCGAACTTACGAACTAACTTATGGGCCTTTAAATAAACTCACGGACTAATGTATCTACTGCTATTTTTGTTATCCAACAACATTTCAATCCAAATAAACCCCAAACAAGCAAACACATCCCCTAATCTTCCTTACCCTCTCGGCTCTCACACATCCCCATCAACCACCACCACTGCTAGACGTCGGAGATAACCACCGCAAGACGCCGGCGACCACCACACTAGTACCCAACAATGCGCATCCTTACCTGGAGATAAACTACTTGTTTTTCAACCTTCAACTCCGACCAACCTCGACGTTGTCGCTTGTTGGCCGCAACACCACCACCACAATTCGAGCCATTTATGGCTAAAATTTGAAGCCATTTTTCTAGCTTAAAATTCGAAGCCTTTTAAAATCATAACTTGCTTTTTGTAGATCTGGAATTAAAAATTAAATTCGGGGTGGAATGTTGGCTTGTGCGCGGAAGATGGTAGAGTGAACGTGGTGGCTGGGGTGTTTTCATTCAAAAGTTGTTTCAGTGGTTGAAAAGGTTGAATCAATGTTTGTTGGATTTGATGGGGAGATTTGATGGGATGCCATATTTATATTTAAACCAAAATGCGTAATCTTCTTCATTGTAGTGGAAAATTGAGAATGAGTTTACTGTAATTCAATCTTTTTTTTCTCGCAAAAGTAAACTGATGTAATTCAGTCTTATGGAATATGGATTCTTTAATTTTAATGTTTTTGGTTCTTTTTTTGCTCTTCTTTGTGGTAAAAAGATTTGACAGCAATTCATACATCACCTCGATACACTTCTTTAACTACTAAATAAATATCTTTAGTATTCTAGCTACATTTATTTAAATTTCTATATACACTCTTTTTAACATGCTAGATATACTCTTTTGAGTTACTCTATAGCCAGTTAAATACATTTGTTTAAACTAATAGATAAACTCTTTTAAATTGCTAGATGCACTTCTTTAAACTGGTTGATACACTCCTTTAAATTGCTAGATACACTTATTTAAGTTGCTAGATACTTACATCTAGCTAGCTAAATACATTCCTTTAAATTGCTAGATACATTTCTTTAGACTGCTAAATACACTCCTTTAAATTGCTAGATACACTCCTTTAAATTGCTAGATACACTTCTTTAAGTTGTTAGATACATATAGTTGCTAGATACACTTCTTTAGACTGCTAGATACACTTCTTTAGACTGCTAGATACACTTCTTTATACTGCTAGATACACTCCTTTAAATTCCTAGATACACTTCTTTAAGTTGTTAGATACATATAGTGGCTATATAGAGTCCTTTAAATTACTCGATACTAAAATTTACAATTTGATGATACTAAACAGAATTTGGATCACCAAAATGAAAGGACTTCTACAATTTCCGCACAAAAAAAAATTAAAGCTGAAGGATTGTCCACTTAAGGTGAATATGATAGTTTGAATCAATTTGACCAAATAGCAAATGATTAGCACAACAACTTCCAGAATGCTAGCAATGACTACATGGCTTACATGGCTTACAACTTCCACGACTAGCAATGACTCGCATTTGATGTATCTTCTCCCCGACATACAGTGAGTCAAGTTCAGACTACTTTCCAGAATGCTACATAATTAACATATCATTCGACACATTTCCTCACCCATTTCGCCACCATTCCGAGCCACTCACAACCACCCACAAACACCACATCATCGTCGTCAATTTCTCTTCGCCACCACCCTTAATCGTCGCAGGCTAACCCCATAGCCCATTACCGAGTCACCGACACACTAATCTCCAGTCGATTAGCTAGTAGATCTAAAATCAATAATAAGTTTGAAGTAAATAACTCATCTGAGAAGGAGACGCGCCGGAAAGTCGGAAATGAACGGTGAGAGTTCGATGAAGTGAGTTGCCGGAGAAGGGAAGTGGTACCCGCAACTATGGCGGATGGAGAAAAACATGATAATGGTGGTCGCGCACAATCAGTCGCCGGAGCAATATCGCTTGGGGATAACCGGCATCGGAGCAGTTCCGGCATAGCCGGCGTCAGATCAGCGGCGTGGTGGCTGGTCAAGGTGGAGGGAAAGTTGATAGGAAGAGGAAAGTTTAGGATTGGGGAGAAAGGGAAGTACAGAAGTGTCAGTGGAGTTTAAATTTTGTTTGATTTGTTTTTTATTAAGTTAGTTCGTAAGTTCGTATTGTACTTCAGTTCGCACCAGAACCCGCCCCTATATATATATATATATATATAGCTTAAATCAAATGCTTATTGTTTTTTTTTAATTAATAAGGATTTCTTATAACTTGATGGGTTTTGATCGAGGTTTTTTAATTAAAATTATCAAGTACTATATTTGTATATTAAAATGGTGTTGTACATGCATGTTTTTTTGTTATCACCCGATATTAACACTCTTTTTTATTTTCAAAGGAAAAATAAGTAAGATCTGGTATATATCATTCATTTAATTTTTTTTGGTACAACGTATTCATTTAACTTTAGGAACATGTCAATTACAGTATTTTATAACAAAATTTTAACAATGTTGTTATTAATTTTGGTAATCTATATATCCATACATGTGTTTTATTTTTTAACTTTCAATTTTTGTGCCTGAACATATTTTTTTTACCTTCCAGGTAACTCATTGAAATTGAAACCAGAATATAATGGCTCACATTATATTTGTATTTTTTTAGTTAATTCATACGGAATATTTATTTGTAATTTTTCAATTTTCAATTTTTTTTTATGTTCACAATTTAGTTGTAACATCATTTATAAAATTTTATAATTTATATGCTTTTGTACAGTTAATATTGAATAGCATAGAATTGAGAAATAAGAGCAGTGTAAATAATTAGGGATGAGTTGAGAGATAATAATTAATTCATTTGGTAAATGGGTGGGTCCCTTTTGTTTTCTTTTTACTTGCTTAAATTCAGCGGCCAATCAGAAACATTTAAATGTTTCTGCTTTAATATAAAGTAGATAATAATAACGTTGTCATAAATTAAGCTCTCGCGCATATAATAAGGCGCGATGTAATATTTTAGTAAGTCCATAATTACACAAAAAAAATGACAAAAAAACTAATTTAATATATAAATAAAAATAATAATCGTACGGATAACTAAAATGAAAATAGTTCTATTTTTAAAAGAGTTATTAATACAAATAGTGAAACAAACAATATGGCAACTTACATAAATGTTTACCCATTTATATTCCTACTTGATTTGAAGCCAAATTTTATAATTTCCGTGTTTGTAATTGATTGATGGGTTTAAGATGGCATTTTGTTAATATCCCGTACAAATCACTTTTTTTTTTTTAAAACAAAAAAACCAAAATTACTATAATATTTCCCTATATATTTTACGAAAATTTTATATTTTTTAAAAATTACTTGAACACATCAATGACTATCTAGTATACAGACTTTTTGAGTTTAATGATGATTTTGAGTATTATTTTTTTCAAAGAAAAAAATATACGGAGTATGTCAAAAAGGTTAATGCTGATTTTGAGTAAACAAATATACGGAGTATGTGAGTATGTCAGATCAATGAATCAATGAAATCCATAAAAATTGAAATTTTTAGAGGAAGGGTAATTAAATAAGGTTGATGGATTAGAAATATGATTTGAGGAAGGAGACTAATTAAATAAGTTAGAGTATGTGTGGGCCTATCTTTCTTTTTAGCTTCCTAATTTTCAGCAGCCAATTGGAAACATTTAAATGTTTCCCTTTAGTATATAGTAGATTTTTTTTTTGTTTTTTATTTTTTATTTTGATTTTTAATTATCTACGTAATGGTCCCAGCAGTAAAAGAGCATATTCTTTGCTAATGTTGTCGACTGATCAAACATTTGTGCATTTGTGCTGCTTCCAGAACATTCGATTCTCGTAATGTCGTAATTTTCAATTTTTTTCATCGAGAATGACCACTTTTTATAAATTAGGATTATCATACTTGTCAAATATATTAACCATATTTTTGTTTATTTCATCACCCCGCTACGCTACATTATCTCTAAAAGTTATGATTAATGTATACAATTTGTATATAAATAAATTATAAATTAATAAATTAATTATATTTACATCACAATTATGTCATAGTTCATAATTATCTTTTTTTTTTATCTTTAAGAGTTGTGATTAATGTATACAATTTGTATATAAATAAATTATAAATTAATAAGTTAATTGCTAATGTTGTCGACTGATCAAACATTAGTTCATAATTATATTTTTTTTATCTCTAAGAGTTATGATTAATGTATACATTTTGTATATAAATAAATTATAAATTAATAAATTAATTGCTAATGTTGTCGACTGATAAAACATTTGTGCACTTGTGCTGCTTCCAGAACATATATACGATTCTCGTAATGTCGTAATTTTCAATTTTTTTCATCGAGAATGAGCACTTTTTATAAATTGGGATTATCATTTTTTTCTTGCCCCTTTTCTGATTATATATATCCCTCGTTTAATTTGTTAAGCATGGTGTGTGTATGGAGAATGAGCAATTTTTTTCTTGTTTTTTATTTTTATTTTTTTATTTTGATTATTAATAATCTACTTTTATTCTGTTTTTTTATTTATTAATCGGGTATTGCCTTTTTATAGGTATATTCATCAAGCAATTTATAGTTCCGTCTCATCAAGCAATTTATAGTTCCGTCTGATAAATTTTTTAAGTTGCAAGAGTATTGTAATTTTAATTATTAATTATTAATTATTAATTGTTTGAAATTGAAATTATTTTTTTTAGTTGCAAGAGTATTGTAATTTTAATTTTTGGACTTTGTTTTGCATGAAATTATTAGTTTATAATTTTTTTTTTAATCATGGAATATGAAAAAAATTATGGAATTGTGTATGAAAATAAAATATGTAAACAGAGTTTGTAAATATGTAAACATAGTCTAAATAAATCAGAAGATGAGAGAGGGTAATTAATGTTTTAGTTTTGATGTGGGGCCCACTATTCCTTAATTCCTGCCGTCAATAGAAAGGCTATAAATGTTTGTGGATTAGTATATAGTAGATATGGGTGATGACCTAATTAAGTTGACCCTTACTTGGGATGGTAGTAGACATATAATGAAAAGTAAATGGATTAACTCACGGAGAAAATGAAGATAAAATTGGAAGCCTGCAAGGGTTACATGAATCATGCATGCATTGGGCTGCAGGCCGCAGTTAAGATAAGGATTTGAAATTGTTTAGAAACACAAGATGCATTGGTAACCTCATAGCAGTTACTGTCAGAATAGAGCAAAGATTTAATGGCAACAGACTTTGGAGAATTTTACCCTATTCAACTCTTAATTACGTGCTGCCAAAAAAAAAAAAAAAAAAAAAACTCTTAATTACGGAGTATTAAAATTTACATATGAAAGTATATTACCCGTTATAACTAATGTTGTAACTTTGATTCTTGTTATATAGTTTTTGAGTTTGTCATAAATTCATGATATTTGATGTAAAATTACGGATATTCTCCCTCCATATATAAAATACAGAGTATTATGTTAATAAGAAATTACAATATAATAATAGTTAGATTTTTGACATCAACTTTGGTTCATAATATTACAATGAATTTACTCTCAACATATAAGCTTAATTAGACTTGCATCGAATTTATAAGCTCTAACTAGTATCATGACTAACGCAAGAGATTGAAATTAAATCCTTTTGCGTTTAAAAAAGACTCACTAATATTGCATGTAATAAGGTAAATGGTAATTATATGTTACTCGATTTTTTGTTTTCATTATGTCCTCCCACTGTGCCGATCATTTGTTGTCCTATTCTTTATTGCTGTCTTAGTCATTTGTTGTACATCTATATTAAGAAGATTTTTTTATGAGTAATTTGAACCACAATCAGACTATTGTCAACTTTTCATCTAATAAATAGGAATACAAATGATCTCCTAATCTTTTTTCGATATTTGTGTTAAAATAGAAAGATAAAAAATTACCGGGACGGAGGGAGTAACATATATTCCTCACTATTTTTTCTACAAAATATTTTAGATTCATTAATACAAGCATTAACCAAAAAATCCCATCGATGATTCATTCCACTAAGTACATTTAGCAATTATCAAAAAATGATGAACAATATGATAACTCAAACCACACGTAACAAACTTCAATACAAGATAGAATTTGTCAGAGAGTACTTTGAAATGTCCCATACCAAACCCCCTGCCCTGCCACTTGGAAGATAATTGTTGCAAAATAATGGAAAAGATAATACGGAGTATATTCTATTCAAACATGTTTAGGACTTTAGGTCAAGAGTGGATTCATTTATCACAAAACTATTTGACAGCTTACCGTAAATATTTAAGCTTTAAATTTTTTGTATAACTAGGGCTATATTTCATTTTAAATATAGTCAAATGGGTTCATTTCATTTGAAGATTTTGCAAAAAGATATCTCAACCAAACCTTATAAACTTACATGGATGGTTGAGGCCCTTAACTCAACTGCTCATACTTTGTTTCTACTTAGCGAGATATTTAGAGGTTTTTAGGGGTTGAACACGTGACCTTTTAGAAGTTAACAATTATTGTTGTTATTATCGTATTATTATGCCAATTTTGTTGGACTTTTCCTGCTCAAATCCCACTTTATTGTTTCAAATTATAATTTATAGAGTAAATTAAAAAATACCCCCCCATTTAAAATCCAGTTTTTTAAAATTCACCCGTTAAGATATATTATTATCAAAGGTTGCTTCAAAATTCCGATTATTTTTGAAGTCTCTCTCAAGTTGTCTACATTGTTATACATTTATTACATTTTAGGTTACAAGGCCTGGGCCACACCGATACATACAGAGAAGATATTTCAATTTACAAATCCATAAAGTTTTCATCCCAAAACCAATTAACAATGGGTGGAGTAGCTCCATGGTTTATAAACTAGTTAAACATCTCCTCTTTTTCCAACGTGGGATTCATATGTGAAGAGCTCTTTATCTTCACAACCTTCCGAATTATAAATTGGATAAGCCACAAACGGAATAAGATAAAATACAAACGGAATATGTGAAACGTTTAACTCAATAGTTTTTGGTAAAATGTGTTGATTGATATTCCTCATCTCATAACACGATATATATTCAAAATGTTAATGGGTCACAACCCAAAATAATACTAAGGCCTAAGCCGGCCCTAATACCCCTTAAGCTGGAGCGTGGAGATTAAGAACGCCTAGTTTGCGGAGAAAAAAAATCAAAATATTAACGGGTCACAACCCAAAATAATACTAAGGCCTAAGCCGACCCTAATAGAATAACTTACTTAAGTTGGAATTTTGAAGAAATTTTTAATAAGCGTATATTTTAAGGGAGTAATTTTAGAATTTTTTTCAAAAGAAATCACTTTTAAAATACTAAATTTTAAAAGAAAGTAATTTCTAATTTACTCAATTTTATAACCATAATCATGAAAGTTCAATGACTACCATCTCACCATATCAAGATGATATCAAAGTACTAAATTATATCTCAAAATGCCAAATTAAATAGATTTTCATTTGTCCGTCTTCGTTGAAGATGAGTCGAATTCCCTTGCACAAGAAAACAAATGGGAGGGCAAGTGAGGATTTAAATGGGACCTCACTTGTCCTCCCACTTGCCTCTTTGTGAGAGAAGATCCGACACATTTTCATTAAATACGAATATATCCCGTCTTGAACGAGACTGACTGAATCTCAAAATGCCTAATTAAAGAAAATATTCCCATATATTTGAAAGTAGGGCATCAAGAGTGAGCAAGTTGGATGAAGGTGGCCTCTAATTCTCGGCAAATTCTTATTTGTGACGGGCATTTTTCGTCACAAGCTTGTAACGGAGCAAATGTGACCATTTTTATGGAAAATGTAACCATTATAAGACTGGTAACATCCATTATAGAACTGGTAACATTTTATGGATCACTATTTTTTATCATAAAATGGTCACATTTAGTCCGTCACAAGCTTGTGACAGTAAGTGGATTGTACCTCTGATGTACTACCACATATAATATAGTTTTTGTGCTTTACAATAAAGTTTTTGAGTATAGTATTAAAAATTATGAATTATACTATAAAGTTTTTGAGTTTATTAATTTGATCATTAAATTCAAAAAAATTACAATAAAACTCAAAAAACATCATACATAAGATGTAAAATGTAATTTATAAATTTTACAAAGCTCGAAAAAAGTGCACAAAAACTCAAAATCATATTAGTCTGAGGTAGTACTTCCGATGTATAATCCTTTTTCCCAGCTTGTGACCGTCACAATAGAGACCAACAGCTAATTCTCTATATAAAGAACCCCACAAGCATGCCTTCTCTTCACCACAACAATACGGAGCACTGTTTCCAAACTCACAACTTATTTTGATTTTGATTAGGCGTGAACAGTGCACGCATACTAAAGCTTTGACTCACATAATATATTCACATCTTATTATTTACATTTTCATAATCTTTTTAATACCCTAATTTACTAGGGTTCTTCTTTTTTTTTTTTTACCCTTTTCTTCCTTGATATATATCTTACAAATATAATCATCCCTCTAATCATAATCTCCATCATAATATTGTAAATTGGGTTGCCCTAATTTTCTAGGGTTTTGATATTCCATATAGAAGGGTAAGAGGGAGGTGACAGAAGAGAGTGAGCACAAATGGTGAGTATTTTAGCATGAATTACATGCTTTAAGCTATATGTGCTCACCCTCTATCTGTCACCCCCGTTTCCTCATCTCTTTCTTTATTTTCTAGATCTGTTTTTCTTTTTTATATTGTTTTATACTTTTTTATTGCTTGAAAAAAATTGATCTGAATTTGAAAATATATCTAGAGTTATGAATTTACACACACACACACATATATATATATATATATATATATATATATATATATATATATATATATATATATATATATATATATATATGTTCCTATAATTATATTTACATTTATTTATGTGTTTTATTGACTAACTATTTAATAAGATTGTGCCTATAATGTTAATTATTCCTATGGAAAAATAGGAAAATCATATTTTTTGTAAAGTGTATCTCAAGTGATCGAGGTTTATTTTGGTAAAGATTAATTAATTTAGGCATAAACATTGAATTTTGTTTTTAGATCCGATCTTTTCAAATTATGAAAAGATATTCAGCATAATTTACTTACTATTTTCCTATTTCTGTTTATTTTTTATTCTTTGTAACTTAAGCATATTATACTGACTCTGTTTTCGGTCATTTGTTTACCATTTTTATTTTAAGGTATCTAATTCATTTGTTTACCTTACTATATTAGGATGTTAATTGCTTGAGTAATTTGATCACTTTGGACTATTGTCCACTTGTTATCCACTATGTACAACCACAAATGGTCATCTATTATTTCTTTAATAATTGTGGCAAACACAAAGGTAACAAACAATTGACCGAGACGTAGGGAGTATCTAACTTTGTGAGACAGCAGAACAAATGATTGAGACGAGGGTATATCTTTTATCTAATCATTTGTTTTAAGAAATTTATAGTTGAAAATTATGTTTAAAGAAAATCATGGTATTATGATGAGCTTAAAACCATTATTGTGTGAGATGTACTTTCTGTTACGTTATTTTTTAGTTTATTTCATATTTGATGGTTTAGGAATTTGGTTTATTAATTAGGCAAAGCCTTTTGTTAGGGTAATTTGCACCAACATTGCATGGTGATTATTTTGACCTGTTATCAGATCCTTTGTGGGTCTCGTGATAAAGATCACAATCAATTTTGAACGTAATAGAAGATTTTATCACAGATCTGAAATTTATTTGTTAATTGCTAATATTTAAGTTAAAAATAATAATTAGTTGTAGTTCGGTACAACCAGTCAACCACCGACCTTACAAAACTATATGCATCTTAGTTGAGTTTTGTTTTTATGTACGGATTATATTGTTTTGATGTATTTTTGATTGCTTTGTATTTGGATCCCTTGAGATCACAAGGTATCAAAAAAATCTCTCACGAGTTTTACTTTTTAACACCATTATTAACTGATTACACTGACCAGGTAATTGAACTTGAAATCGCTCTTTGATACTTCCTCCATTCTAATCATGCGTTTTTATTTAATTAAAATACCTCTGACGAAAAGAAATTCATGATACTTCCTCCATTTTAATCATTTATTTGCCTTTTAAATTGACACATTTTAATAAGTTAATTAGGAAAAGATTGTTGAGAATATTTCATTAATTATGGTAAATATATATAAGTTTGTACATCCATTTTTCGTGATATATTCGCAACAATCTTTTCTTAATTAACTTTGTAACAAATGATTGATAAACGGAGTAGTTCATTAATCACTATTTATCCCGAAAATGTTACGCATACTAACATACACTGATACACAATGTGTGCATACTAACATACACAATGTGCGTGGACTTTTCATACACATCAATGATCAATTTATGTTTTAACTTGAATTGGTTAGTTAGTGTCAGTTTAGTCATTTTACCTATGTAGTTTGTTCCCTTTATTTATGGAGGTTTTAATTTCTTACAATTAAGCTAATGAAACATTAAGAAAAACGATTTATTTCATTAGCTTAATATTTAAAAAAAAAAACATTTATACAATATCTATAACTTATACCTTATAAATTCTGCGATTTTTATTCAATTTACACCTCAAATTATCTTATTATGATTTAATTTAAAATCAAATATCTCAATTTTAAAAAAAAAGATGAAATATTATGTGATTATGATTCAAATTAAAATTCATAGTTCCTTCATTAAGAGGGTACAAATTAGGTCAACATTAGGAGCTTAATTTGGATAATATACTTTATAAATTATTATAATTTTTTTTATTTATGTACTAACTAATACTCGTACTTTATGAAAATATTTCTTAAAGAATGAGACATTGATTACAAAAAAACAATTATGACACAAGAAAGTGAAACTATAATTAAAAACATTTTTATTAATAAAATAACTGATACTTTATATAATAAATATGAAAAAAAAAATTGTCATACACATTGCGTTACTTAAGTAGTTCATTTCCCTCTTTATCATCTATATTAAAACTATAAAAGAAGAACCACTATGCTACATGTCCTATGGAGGTTCATCCTTGAAAATCATTTTCCCGCTCAACTTCCACATACTACCAAGTATTAAATGGTTTAGATTATATTTACCTTAAATAACTAAGACTCAGTTAGTCAATCGATTGACAATTGCCATATATAATTGCACTCATTGAGCATTATACAAAAGCTTACGTCTTAAGCATTATACATAGAATTAGTAGAAATAATTGCAATAAGATCTTGCTTTAAATTAGGCAATTATACCTTCACCAGTCCTCAAATTAGGCAAACAAGTAAGTAAATAATGGATTAATAAGACCATTGATAAGCTCATTATGCAGAAAATACCAATTTAACTATGCAAGTCGTGATCTATACATCATAGTTCTAAATCTCACCCTCATCTTATGGCGAATTATACACCAAATTGAGTTTTATGAAAGGTTATTCGCAATCTGTTATTTATTTGTCAAATAAATTAACAATCACATACAAAGTGTTTTTCAAGGTTAGTTTTCTACGCATCACTACTCCTAAAGCTAATACTCTTGAACAAATCATTCAATTTTTATGAAGTTGTAACCATTTGCAATCAATTTAAATGCACAATAAGAGTTGGCAAATGAACAAATCATTCAATTTAGAGCTGGCAAATAGTGATTCGACCCGATAATACGACATGAACCCGACACAAATCCGACACGAATTTCGCGGGCGTTTCGGGTTGAGACATTGGACCCATTTTAGTAATTAGGTCGACACGAAGACGGCATGAAAGTTAAATGGGTCGGGTTAGGATTGGGGTCTTAAGACACAAACTCGACCTAAATAACCCATTTAATCTAAATGGGTTGACTGGTTAACTTATTTAACCCAAATGACCTTACATCATATATAGAGTTAAACGAGATGTTGAAATCCTACCATTACACTAAATTACCGTATAACATTTAAAAGAGGAAAATATTAATTTTGTTTTTCACACTTTCGTTAAGTTGACTAGATATGAAAAGGAATATGTCATTTGGGTTAATCATGTCATTTTGAGTTAAAGAGGTCTATCAGGTTAAATGAATTACATGGGTTGAGTAAGATAAAAATGACCTGTTTAAAATAAATGGGTTAAACAGATTGGGTTGACTTATAAGAAAGTTAATTGGGTTGGGTTAGGGTTGAGGTGTATAACATGTTTAAGTAAATGGGTTGGGTTAGGGTTGAAAAACAGATAATCCGTTTATATGTGACACGACACGACCTGTTTCTCACATCTACCAAGCATTATAGAGGGAAACACCCTATAAGTTGCACATTTAGATTAATATAATGTTTATTATAAGAGTTTGTAACTTATTTTACTCACATTATCTATATATTCCCGTGCAAAGTTGTACAGGTCCTAAGCTAGTTTGATATAAGTGAGAAAGCCATTTATGCATCTTATCATGAAAATTTTGTGAGAGCGTTAATCTCTGATGCATTCTATCACTACTTCGGTAAGAGAGTTGGTTACATCTATTTTGAAGGATTCACCTGGCCTTGCTTGGTATCCTCCAACATGTTGTATAAGTAAAATCAGTAAATCACACTATTTTGTTGTGTGGGGTAATTAATTTGATAAATTGACGTTCGAATAATACGGAGTATTAGTACGGAAAATGGTAAGAGATCCTCTCTATTTTTTAAAAAGAAATGCAGAGATGAATTTCTAACGGTTCAGATTATTTTCTACCTTCATCAAAGAGTTCAAGTTCAAGATTTATGTGTAAAGTTAATTGGTTCAAAACAGGCTTCTATTAAAATGGATCTGTTATTGCTAAACTAGAAATGAATTAAGAATCAATGTGTTCCACATAGAAGGATAAGAATATAAGATTAGGCCCTAAAGTACCTTTCTCACTAACTACTTGCTTTGGGGTGAGCCTAAACCCTACCTCATACTCCCTCCAATTTACCATGTTCTTCCCCTTTCTTTTGAACACAAGAATTAAAGAAATCAATTTGGACCACACAAAACACACTACACCACATTCAATTAAATTTGGACCACACAACTACTCACAAATAAGGAAAGAGGGAACATCACCACAATTTGCCCAATATGAAAAGAGGGAAGAAGATGAAAAATTGGAGGGAGTATTAATTATTATTTCACCTAATAATTTGACGTTTTTGAAAATAGTACGAAAATGCAATATTCAAACAGTTATTATCGCTATATTGCTCGGGCCGGCCGATTTTCACCTCCGTGCCGTGTCGGGCCGGAACCGGGTCGGGTCCGTGCCGCCCGCTGTGCCTAATCCCGATTTGCCAGGACTACTCCATCTTATATTATCCATTTCAAAGCAAGGTAACATTGAAGTTTTATCACATTTGTCATATGTTTTATAACGTGAATATATTTAATTACACATTATTAAAAATCATAAAAAATTGATACCCTCATATAATTCACGACGATGAATCAAACAAGATCTTAAATGATTATATATTTTCTCTTAGATTATTACAAATAAACCAAAGATTCTCTAGAACCGCGAATGCAAAAAATTATTGTTACATTTGCAGTTGATGAATATTGTCAAAAAATCAATGTTATTTTTGGAGTGTTCGAGAGAGAATAATAAATTAATATTAACAATTTATTTACCCAAGTTTTAACTACTAAACTTCACCCTAAATATCACGGATATGGTCAAAAGTTTACCTAATACACATATGGTGAAAAGATAGCGGTTACGAGTTCACATGTCACCCATTAAAAAAAGAAGGGGTTTTCTATAACGTAATTGCTAAATCCCGCGCACTAATTTACTCAATCCCGCACATTCCCCTCCCCCCTTTATTCCGAGTGTACCCCTCCCATTTCTCACCCCACATAGAGTGAAACAAGAGAAAGATAAAACCCATAAACCCCCAAGTCCAATCACCGGCACCCTCCCCCACCCCCTCCAAGCGCCACCATCCCCACCACCGTCCCTTCGCCACTAGCACCCTCCACAACCAATCGACGTCGACACATCCTCCATAACAACTCGACGCCACCACAATCGACGCAACCGACAGAACCAGGCCAATCGTCGCCGACACAGATTCCACAACCAATCGACGCCGACCACCCCTGCGCCGCTCACTCCTCCGCCATTCCCGCACCGACCAGTCCATTCCTTCACTGCGCGGGCTGCAGGCAGCAACCCACACCGCACCAACGTTTTACGGCCACCCTACTACAACATTTTACAACCACCCAACAATCCGACTTTAATCATAAATCAAACCCTAATTTATAATAAATACCCTTTTTTAATAGAAAATGCATTAATAAAATGAGCAATCTTATATAATATGAAAAATATAACTCTTTTTATTGTCTTTAATTAGTTTTTAAGACGAAGGGCAATTATGGAATAAAATAAGCAATATGTGCGGAATTTAGTAAATTAGTGCGCGAGATTTAACAAGTCTCTTCTATAATATACCTCTATATTTTTTCAAATTCTATAACATACCTTCATTTTTGGAAATTTATAAAATACCCCTTTAGTATTTAAAAATCTACTCCGTACATCATAACCTTGGATGAAATTCCACTTGAATTCTTTCAGCGGTTTATCTCTCCGTCCATTTTTTATATATATTAAAGCTTTGTTTGGCAAAACTGATAGATTGAGAAGGTAGCTTAAACCCTAAAAGGTACCTAAAAATCGAAAAGCTAACCGAAATCTGAAAAAGTAGTTGATAAGGTAACTGAAAAATTAGGAGCTGATAAGATAGGTGGTTATAAATAAATTGTTTGACAAACTAGCTGAAAAGATAGCTGACTTTTAGTAAAATGACATAAATGGATATTTGAAATATTTAATATTATAATTTGAAGGGGCGAAAAAGTAAAATGACATCAACCAGGTAGCTTATTTTTCAAATGCTACCTTGAGTAGCTTTTCCTTTCGGATAGCTTATTCACCAAATAAGATACTTGCCAAACACTTACCGAGAGAATAATAAGTTAACTGAATCTTTGGTCAAATAAGTTACTTTTGTCAAATAAATAGTTTATTTGTCTTGCTAAACAGAACCTAACAGTCTAACACTTAATTAGCACATAATGTGGTCAATTAAATGAAGTTATTTAGCCAACTACAAATTAAAACCTCCTTTTCTCCCTATTCAGTACTCACCATTTGCATAATTATCACAATATCATCAGCATCTCATCATCACATCACATCCTCATTCCCTCCCCTCCCCTCCCCTCCCCATACCTATTTCTGGTTAAGGATTGTTTAATTAATGTTCTTGCCATTGAGGTTTGCTTGATTAGTTTGCTAGTAGTTTGGTTTAGAATTGATGAGTTTTTGGGTGCTTCTCATGTCCTTGTACAATGATAAAATGTCGTAATAGGATATAAAAGTAATAGTTAGGTGTCAACTATCATCGTCAGGTTTTAGTTGAAATAGTTCATCTATCACGTACTTAAGATTTTGTTTAAGATGATTTATCTATTATGGTAGCAGAGCTAACATGACCGTTGGTCACAGGTTCAAATGCTGACAGCCTCTAATATCACACAAAGTGAAACTTCATTATATTATATATATGGAGGACATATCTTGTTACTCTTTAAGCCCAACAGACATTCGAGTGAGGGAGCGTTATATGCTATAAATAAAATAGTTGTGTTTCAATCATCACCTTAAGGTTTTGATTGAGATGGTTCATTGATCAATATGGAAATTTGTTTGGTCATATTTATTTTATGATTAGAAAATGCATGGTAACTCGCGACCATAACAAATTACACGGTTGGCTTTAACGTGTGTTTATATAATACCCACATGTGAGTGGGTTATTACACGGTTGGCTTTAACGTGTCTTTATATAATACCCACATGTGAGAACTACAGTACATGCCATCGATTATTTAAATCACCAACCTTGTTACAGTACATGCCATCGATTATTTAACCATCCATATATTATGAGAACTACAACAACTCACCTTTTTTTCTACCTTCTTCTCTTACAATCAGTTAAAATATTATATATTTTGCCTCATTTATTTATCATTCGACCTCAATATATATTAGATTAATCGATCGTGAAAGGACAAAAAGAAAACGTACAAAAGAAGGTTAACACTCCTCTTATATAGTATACGCCCTCTAAGATGCAAATCACTGCTTTGTAGTTAACTTAATTTCCTACAATTAATATCATAATGTGGTACCGATTCTATGAGTAAGCATGTTCTAGCTAGTGTGACAAGCCTTTTTGATTTATGAAGAGGTGGTGGTCCAAAACCCAATGTTATCACTCTTCATTAAGTGATGATTTAAGATAAATGTTTGATTAGGGGAAACATGTGTAAAACACAAATTCTTATTTAAGACGGAGGTATCCGTCTTAAGCAAGACCTACTGTGTGTAAAATTAGGAATTTGTTTCCCCATCTTGTCTCTTAAACTAATTAGATGATACGGACTTATAGTGTAACTTATTTTTTCTAAAGAACTTACGCACTATAACAAATCACAAAATCTCATTTATGACGGACTGATCCATCGCAAGAGTTTGCACCGGGTCAAATCCCCCTCATAAAGACCAAATGAAGGGTCAAGTGAGGTGCAAATGGAGCCCCCACTTGCCTTGCCACTTGCTCTTTGTGAGGGGGAATTAACCCATCGCAAGCTTACGACGTGTCGCCTCATCACAAGCAAGAGTTATAATTAATAACAAATTGATTAAAGAATAAAATAACATAATTAATCAATTACATATCATGGTACGACATGGATACAAATTAAATAGGAATATCCTTCATACCAAAACAAAAACAAAAACAAAAACAAATTAAAAATGGCACCCTACTCAGTAAAATTTAACTATTAGACTACCAGTTGGTCTATCTTAAGATGAGCTATTTTGATCCGAAATAAAAACAGGATTTTATGATCGTTTTACATAAACATGTGACTAATTTTGGAAAAGAAGTTATCATAAACTGTAACACTAGCTGGATCATTGTGATTATACTTGATCATATAATAGTCACAAGACCCCGTCTTTATTTCTGACTGCTTTTGTTAGTTAGAAAC
This sequence comes from Heliosperma pusillum, assembly GCA_022085475.1. NCBI lineage: Eukaryota > Viridiplantae > Streptophyta > Magnoliopsida > Caryophyllales > Caryophyllaceae > Heliosperma > Heliosperma pusillum. Next base: position 31,099 of record JAIUZE010006984.1, on the reverse strand, counting down.
AAAAAAATGCGTTAACTAGACATCTTTTAGGGAAAAAGAATGGTACACCTGTTATATTTACAACCATGTTATTATTTTAATTTTAGTCATTTTCGCTTTCTTTCCAATAACTACACTATACAACTTGCTGATTGTATAAGACTTAAGCTTGCACCTCTACCTAGCTGGGCGAACTGGAGAGACCACAAAATATTTCGAATAAGATGCAACTTTTTAATCGATGGGATTGTGAGCTTTATAATACATAATATTGAAGGTTTCATAAACCCATTATTAGACATTTCTAATAACATTTTATAATTAGTTTACTTATTAAACTAAAGGATCTTATGCATGCATAACAAAAGGTTAAGAAAGAACAATTTCTTACATCGATTATGAATGAAATGGGCACAATATTTGAACACCTTTCAAATATTGATCTTGAGCTAATACGATGAGGATGAATTTCCAAGATCTTAGTATAAGAACACTCTCTAAGTGGCACCCAAGACAACCCTCTAAAACACTACTAAATATTACACAAATATTAGAAGTAGTAGCCCTCAAAATATATATAATAAATCTTGTTACTACACTAGTAAATATTATTACAGAAAAGAACTCAAGTTATGTAAAACTTCTTTATGTTTTTAGGGTGAGAAGGTGGAGATGTAGAGAGATAAGTGTATCTTGAAATTATGAGATGATATGTCTTCAATAAGAGGAAACTTGTCCTCTTATTGTTCATGTGAGCACCGCCCACCCCACACCACATGGGTAGGTGTTGTCCCTTTCACTTTGTTCCTAACAATGCATTAGGTTGAGTGTAGGCATTAGTCTAGTGAATCATTGTGTCTAATTTTCAATTAGAATAATATACAAAAACTAATCACCCTAATATATACTACAAAATCGGTGCACCAACTTAAAATGGGTGTCCATTTTATTTTTGCATTTTGTCATTTGTCACATCTGTGACATGTGACATGTAACATGTAATTTACTTATAAATGTGCATTTAACAAATTTAAATGCAATTTCATAACAAATGAATTAGACTTAACATTTTAAGTCATATTTTATAATCACATGCAAATAAAATGGGTCTTCTCATGTTTGTATAGTATAATCTACAACTAATTGTAATTATAATCAACCAATTTCGCTTATCTCAAATGTTTTACAAACATAATGCATTTTTAGTAATATAACAATTAAATTATTAAAATGAATCTTATTTAATCATATTACAATAAGATATAATTCTCACTTACAATATAAACTTAGTTCAATTTAAGGGATTATATTGATTAATCTGTCTCGCTATACAATTAATTAACTTGCGTGATTATGGGATTGTCCTTTAGGTGTGACCTCAAGGGATCAACTGATCACCACCGTTATACGACAGTAACATCAAACTCAAGTGAGTCAATCGTTACCGATTAATGTTGATCAGTTGACTATAATATTTGTCATCTCTTTGTATTCTTATTATTGAGATTTAATTATGTGATCGCACTATTGTTGAGGACACTTACTCCAACAATCTTCCACTTGTCCGGGACAAGTGTGCGTCACCAACTCTCTTGTCCTATTACAATCTCCCACTCAACGGAAGGTGTCTTGCATGTCTTACTTGCATTCGATCATATCAAGAGTGGTTTCCTCGATCTGGAGAGTAACTGTCTGACCGGAATTATCTACTATAGATATCTTCCAAGCGTGGCCACGCATTTTCAGCTTACTACTACTCGAGTGGCCTTGAGATTTTTAAATAACCCTGACAAGGGGGACAATTTCTATCGCACTATTCCCTTCGAATAGCCACGGCTTATTATGACCCAAGAGATACCCATTTGACCCCAGTTACGAAGGTCGTAGAGCATAAATCAAAGTCACTCTGAAACTGTGCCACCTTAGGCGAACAATCTTTAGTCAAAAGAATCGGCTTAAAAAGAATACTATAGTAGCTCTCACCACGACCAGGCTATATGAATTGTCATAACTCTATAAGCGGTCACTGCCCGACAAAGTGTCCCACATAGTCTGCCTATCTGATCGACTAGTCATCCCTTATGACCCTATGCCACTTCAACTTTCCATCAATTGCATCACACTCTAGTCACTTGGAGACGTCACCTCAAATAAGCAACTAGAGGCCAATGCTTATTTTAATCCAGTTCACTGTAATAGGGTTCAAAGTTGTCTCTACAACCTATTTGGATATAACAAAGCACAAAAATGAGTTTTTAGAAACTCAAACAATAAATGTGATTATCTTATATGAACAATCAACACAATGTTATTGCTTCATACGTTATAATCCAAAGTTTATATCATCCATGACACTTCATGGCGATCTTATTAAAATACAATAAAGGTTTGGGTAGTGAATATTCCATGTATTCATTTATTTCCTTTCATTCAACGTTATTTCTAATAACATGAATTCATCTACGTACATGTCTAGATCTCTATCTAGTATTGGGATCTTTAATTTGAAGATGCTCCCACTCGTTATCATGATAATTGATAGGCATCGTGGTGAAAGGATCTACCATTAGTTCCTTATAAGCCACCTTACCCTCATCATGATGTACTAGTTCTCTATTGTTGGAGTAGGTGTCTTCCATAATAGTGCGCCACATAATAAATCTCATTAAGGAATATTATTGGGATATTTATTGACTATATCTAAATGATTAGGCAGTTGATTAACGTAAATCAATAATCCCTTTCGGTCACACCTATAGGATTAAACCCAAATAGTAGAACTAATTATTTGTATATGATACAGTTAATTAGCACATTACATATATTTGATATGTACGTTTAGTTATGAGAGTTAATTGTTAGAAATTGAGTTTGGAACTCAAATTCAAATAAGTTTATTGTTCAGTTATACGATAATTGACTAATAAATTTATATCTTATTTTGGTATGATTAAATAAGATCTAATTTAGTAATTAATCTTTAATTTACTAAATTAGTTGAGGTTTTATATATATTTTGAGGTAGAGGTAATTAGTTAATTATATTTACAGGAAGTTGTAAAATAAATTAACTAAGCATTGTGGGACCCATTATATATTGACATAATGGTAAAATATCACTTAAAAGTTAAGTACATATTGTTTATTTATTTGTGTCATATAATTGTTATATGATCAAATTAACACTTAATTATACATAATAATTAAGCATATGATTATCAAGTATTTGTGGGACAAATATCAAAAATAAAAATGGACCGTAATAAGCCACATAGGGCCGGTTATGGTAGTAGTGGAGGATGATGATTGTTGTTCTATTTTATTCTCACAAGTCACCAAGTGGAAGGGACATATCAAGTACACCATAATCATCAGAAACACTACTACTCACCACCACTTTGCATGAGAATAAAATAATAAGAAAATCACCTACTTGTTGCATGTAGGGGCCGACCATAGTGCCTTTATATGGACAATTGTTGTTCAATTTTCTTTTTAATTCATTCTTGCTTATTTCTTCTATATCTCTCTAAAATCTCATCCTCTCACTAAACTCTCCACATACTAATATTTACTAAGTATTACTAGTGTAGTAATATATTCTAATATTAGTAGTATTATATCTATCTTATTATCAAGTTTAGATTATTTGGTTTTTCATCTTGGTGCAACTAAGAGGAGGTCTTCTACTTTGGAGATTATTGAAGGATCATCATTTATTATAGCTCAAGAACTATAAGAAGGAGTTCTTATTGTGCTCATTTTATTTTCATCTCAATGTGAGGAAATTTCTTCTTTTACATAATGTCTTTATATTTTCATGCATGTTACATAGATCATTAAACACTACATTAACAAGTAATTTAGTAAATAATTAGAGGTGTCTAATTAGGGTCTATGGACTTTCATCTATTTGTATAATTTTTAATGATTTGACTTTTCAATAATCCTTTTTAGTTATTCGCGTCTTGTATAACAAAAGCTTGCCTAGAATTTTTGACAAATCCTTATAAGTTTGGAAATTTGGGTTTGTGTAACTTTTAACACATGTCCATTTTTCTCTACCGCCAAACACAAGAATGAATCCCCAATTCTCCTCAAGAATTTTATGGATGTTCTTGTAGGCTAACCAATGACTCTCATACGGATTGATTTGTTATAGGCTTGTCATGTTCCAAGCATACAAGTCATTTAGGTACGTGCATATTATGATATACATGATTTACCTAATGGCGGAAACATTAGTAATCAAGCGATCAACAACTCTTAGGTTTAGTGGATGACTATGACCGTTTCATAGTGATCCCATTTCATCAATATGAATAACCTACTCAACTTGTTGAAATAGATGAAGGATCTTATCAATATAAGACACTCGTCTAAATGTCAGGCCAAAATCTTCTATTTCATAATGGATTTTAATTTTAGTATGCATAATGCCCTCTTTCATCCAGCATTGAAAATCCAACCACTCATTTACAAAAGGTAATATAAATACGTCATTCACAATGAGTAATACATCATTTGCGTGGAAGACAATTTCTCTCACTGAACTTTATGTCTAAACATGATAACTTTAATTCCCACTCAAATTCATGTTTATACATGATTTCTCGACAATTCGAGTGAAACTATTCTTATATCAAATAATAGAAATGATCATCACAACCTCTAAGTGTTGGTGGCAACCTTAGTCTTATGTCGTGTACACATCCCATTTCAAATCCCTATTTGGAAAAATGGTTTTGTTGTGTATCTTGTACACACTCTCTATGAGATATAACACTGATGATTAGGATCTTTAGCATAGTTACACTTTAACTTGGCTTTTGTAGACATCTTTATGTCCATCTATGCAACCGTTTTCGACAACTCTAAATAAGACATTCCTTTGCATGGATTCCATTAGTTTCATAAGGCTCTTATGTAGAAAATCGAATTTAAAATTACTAGGTACTTCCACTTCATAGATCATAATCACATTATATCAAGAACATTTTATTTTGGTCTCCTCACTAGTCTAAGGATTCACTTAAGAACGCTTTCTTCTGGTCTTCTCACTAGTCTTGAGTCTATCCTAAAAATATTTTCTTTTGGTTTCCTCACTAGTTTCTTACTAGTTTTACGTTGTGGCTTATTTCCTCCCACTCTATCTTTAGAAAAATACAACTATATTCTTTAAAGATAGCCTTATGAGCCACAAATAATTTTGTGCTCATGCTCGTGAGGGAGGTAGAAGTATCACATTAAAATTCTCCTTCACTGCAACAAAGGCTAAGAAAAGTAGCGTTGAAGTCCTCTCAGTATAACGGGAAATCTGTCTTATATGCCTGTATTTTGTAGGAGGGCTCCTGCTATAAAGCAGGTATTTGACCTTTTAATTTAATCCCGGTTTGGACATAAAAAACATAACCGACGCGCCAATCTCAGAGCTGCGAATGCTCTTTTGTCTGCCCGCGAGATCATCGTCTAGTTTTGTTAGAGCAGATTCAAATCGTTCCTAAAATACGGTGGAGCCAGGAGAAAAAGAGCCTCTCTTCCCAACCTGAAAGCCTGCCTGGGCGAGTCATTTTTATTAGACGTACGCTTCCTTGCTGGGCGGACCTCTGCGGCACTTGTCATTGACCTTAAATGATCTATTAAAGACTTCATTTAAAAGATATCGTATCTTAGCTTCGAGATAGACTAGTTCTATAAGTTAAAGAAATGGACTCAAATCCATGTCATTTATCATCTTTATAAGTGATATGGCCAATTGGTTTGGTAGATTCCCTACTTTGAGCTCAATAACTCAATTATGACTTAACAGTTGATATTTCAAAGTGAGAATCAAATTCTTAGCTTTTGAACTTATTCTAATGATCCAATCATCATAATATTATATGATTAATTTTAGTCGATACAATTTATGTTATTAGTGCAAAAAGTGTATAATGACAAGTTTTAGAACGAAAAAGTTTCCATAAACCGAGTGACTTGGGTTAAAAACCAAGTCACTAATATCCAATTACAACCATTTGCTAATAAAAGAAAATAAACAAATTTCCATGTCAAACAAGGAAATTGAAGAGTTCTAAAACAATGTCTCAAAATACAACCCAATAATGAAGACAATACAAAATAAGGCCACGCTTCCATAGGTCTTCAACCATGGGTGACTACCTTAGCTTCCCTTGAAGAGCCTCTTCAAGCTTTCTTGTCCTTGACCTTTGCCCTTATCTTTGCTTGGGTGCCATAGTTACAATTAAAAAGGTAAAAATCACAATTCGTATCTATATACCAAAGTTTGAGATCATAACATAAATGATAGGGATGAACATTTACCAACTGAAAACAATCTTTTCCAGCTTTGAGATCTCCAAGATACTTTGGGCAATTCCTCTTCTAATGCCTTACGCCATTACAATAATGGGCATTTGTCCTCATTGGAGGAACCCTTATTGGGCATGGGTGAGCTATGCTCAATAGCTTTACTTTTGCCGTTGAAGGTGGAGGGCTTCTTCCGTTTACTACCACCCCTTTTGAACTTCCCCTTGCTCTTATAGTTAATATTGAGCACATCCTTTGTGGTGATAACACTTAGCCCCATGTCTCTCTCGGCTTGCACAAGCATCTTGTGCAGTTCATGGAGAGGTTTTCATGTTTTGCATATTGTAGTTTACCCTAAACTGTACACATGCTTTGATTTTCCCCAAGGAATGTAAAACTTGGTCGATAACGCATTGTTAAGTGAATGGTCACCCCTTTTAATTTAAGAGTCTCAACATGCTCAATCAATATGAGTACATGAGGGCTAATGCAATGAAACTATTCAGAAAACAAGCTAAAACAAAGACAAATTGAACTAAGGCTAGACACTTGGAGATTGCTCTGTTTTTGTTTGGACTGGATGCTGAAAGAAGGAGATAGAACCTTAACCAAAGCACAAAGCCAATGGTTGAGGGTTGAACCTTGATTCCAGCACTCAGGTAAGGGTCTAAGCTCACTTCCAAGCACACAGCAATGGAAGTTTTCTCAAGCACACAACCAAGAGATATCAACAGAAACAATGGTTTCAGTTTTTGTGTTTACTTCAAATCTACCTTTCATTCATTAGAAACAAGCCTTATATAGGAAATAGGATTACATATTGAACGTCCAAACACATCTAAGGTTAATAATGATCCTCAAAAGAAAACAAAATAACAACTACAAACTGATACAAACTGAAATAAAGTGAACAATAGAAAAACAGTTCTGAAAGGGACAGATTCCTTGTTGCCTTGTTGCTGCTTTTTTATATGGTACATAGTGGACTTTTTGCTTGGTGTTTTGGTCCGAAACTGGAGTAGTATTAGTCCCCAAAGTCTGAGCAAAAAGCCCTTGAGTCTGCTTGGCCAAAAGAGGAAATTTGAGAGTGACAGCTGAACTGCTACTGAATAGGTGAGAACTGGACTGGTGATCTTGGCTCTTGTTTTGAGAGGTGTTCCTGGCATTTTCTGAGGAAGGTTTCCTGGACAAAAAGTTAGTAGACCCTCCCTAGAACCAAGCCCTATAGTTGGTTTGAAGTTCCTAAGCTTGGAAGTTACCCTGAGACCTTCCCCAAGGCACTGCTGCTGGCTGAATTTCCTGAGGTTTTGTTGGCTTGTTTTGTGAGTCTGTTTTGTGTCTTGGCTGGCCCTGGCTCGTGTCATGGCTTGCTTGCTTGGGCCTGTGATAAGTGAATATTTTTATGGTTTTAACCCCCATTTTAGCTCGGTTTTGTATGCCATTTGTGCTTTGTTAAGCCACTTTATGAGCTAATATCGTCTTCTAGGCGAATTCCTATGTTCTAACATGTTTTGTAGGGAAAGTACGTTTCTACGCCCTTTTTCTATATTCCCGAGTATTTGCCTAGAACCCGACGATTTGAAGAAGCAAGCTTGACCAAGTGAAAGGCATTTCAAGAAGGTTCACTAATTCGAAAGAGAGAAGAAGCAAAGACAGTTTCGTAGTTGTCGGAAGATCAATCAATTGAAAGGAAGAAATCATCGCTTTACATCAAACCCTATCAACAAACCCGACTCAAGAGGTCAAGGGGGATGTTGGAAGTCAAGTCAAAGCAAAAGGAGATGAAGCGTTAGTCAAAAGCTTCCAGAAGACAAAATACCCGATCGGGTTTGTGTGTACCCGATCGGGGAAGTGTGCTGCTCTGCACAAAACGGCGTCAACTTCCTATTTTTGTCCTATGTGTTTAATGCCCGACCTCTTCCCCACGAAACCCTAATGCTATATATAGATGCTCCATCCCCTCTTCTCAACACACACCTTTCTTACAATCCTCTTCTCTTCTCTTCTTACATTTCCTCTTTAGATTAGGAGGAAGGGAGAACTAGTCTCTCTTCTCTCATTTTCTTCTTCTTTAGTCTTTAGTTCTTAGTTTATTTCTGTCCCTTAGTTTAGATTAATAAGGATTTCATCCTTGTAATCTCCTTTGTGTGATTCAAGCGTTGCAATTCAAGGATCGTTTATTATATGCAAGGATTTTCTATTATTGTTATCATTGTCGTCATATAGGTATTTCTGTTTTATCCCTTGTTTAATGTTCTTACTGTTTTCCATTTGATTGTTATTCGCTTTACATATTGTCTTAGATTCATTTTAGTACCGTTATAATCGTTGTTTCATTTCCTAGATTATCAATTAGCGTCGTTGTTATCACCATATAAACATGTCTATCCTAGTTTTCATTGTTAATATCATTTTAGACATAGATATCATCATGAGTGAGTAGTCATCCTTTCTAGGGTGTAGGGTAGCCATGTTAGATTGATTAAAAGATGTTAATTGGATAAAGGAATTGTGCCTTTAAAACATTGTGTCCATGCATGTTTGGATTGTAACGATAGTTAACGATTTCTAGCTAAAATCATTTGACTAGTATGGAATTCTTTTCCAAGGTAGATATACAGGAATTGAATAGACAAAGCGTGACATGGTGGATTAAGACCTAGTAAATCGCACTAAAAGCCTGCTAGACCATCTGATCTATGATTGTAATGAACACACCATTCTTACGAACGCTCAATGAATTATTTGCATATCCTAAATCCAATTTCATCAATATATCAATCTACATGTGTGAACCTACTTCCCTAGATGCTTTTCATTACTTGCTTTACTATTTTTATTTTGTTTTTATTTATGCTTTATATTAGTTTAGATATCAAAAATCTCAAAACCCAGATAATCATTAGATAGAACTCAATTGCGAGACAATTCACATTCCATAGGAAACACCATCTCCCTGAGGATCGACCCCTACTTCCCTAATTACATTAATTTGTTATTAGCCTAGTCTGGGTAATTTATCTTTGTATTGGGCTTGCGACAGGCCCGATCAAATTTTGGCGCCGTTGCCGGGGAGCACGGTTTAGTTTTCCTTTTTCTTGTGATTTTTATCGCAATTAGTTTTATCTAGTCTTTAGGAACCCAAATTCCTTTAGACCTCTCTTGATTTTTCATCTTAGCTTTTCAATCTTATGCCCAGATCTTCTAGACTAGGGACCTCTATCTTTTTAGACCCCGAACTAGAAAGAACTCTGCGTAGGAACAAAAGCTATTCAACGAAATTTCAAAAGCTTCTGATATTTCAAGTTTAGATCGTATTCGTGAGAAATACTCGGATATTCTATCTAATCTTGAAGGAGAAGAAGATCCATTCTCACCTCCATTCACAAAAACCACTCAATCTTCATTCCATCTTCACTTTCACATTCGGAAATGGTTCGACTTTCAGACCATTCCAAACCCACCGCAGAAACACTTCCAAGGGGTATTACTACACCCCAAATCGAAGCCCAAAACTTTGAAATCAAACCATCCTTCATTAACCTTATAGAAAGAAGCCAATTTAGTGGCAATGCCACAGAAGATCCCAACCTTCACATCCAAAACTTCTGTGACTATTGCTCCACTATTAGACAAAATGGAGTCACCCAAGAGCAAATTAGAGAGATGCTCTTCTCATTTTCTTTGAAGGGTAAGGCAAAGTTGTGGATTCATAGCCTTGATAAGGTTACTTTAGGTATCACCGATTGGGAGAGCTTAGCTCTTGCCTTCTACCAAAAGTACTTCCCCCCAGAGAAGACCGCTTTGTTGAGAAGTCAAATCACTGGTTTCCAACAAGGGGATGATGAGAGCCTATATGAAGCCTGGGAGAGGTACAAGGACTTACAAAGAGAATGTCCTCATCATGGGTTAGATTCATGGCTCCTTGCCATCACATTCTATAATGGGTGTTATATAGAGTCCCGTCGAATCCTGGATTCTGCTAACAATGGAAGATTTGATCAAATCAATGTTGAAAATGCTCACAATACCATTGAATCCATGGCAATTCACGATTCTCAATATAGAAATTCCCGCTCCATACCATCGAAATCTAAGCAAGAAGACCCCGCTTTAACACTTTTACAAGCCCAAGTAGCCCTTCTCACACAAAAGCTAGAACAACTCCAATCCTTTACATTTCAACAGAGTGACAATGGTGTAAGTAAACTTGAAGCCATAATGCTGCAATTAGCTCAAAGGCAAGACACCATGATAGCTCAATTTCAAGAGAGTGATCAAGCTAAGGACGCCGCCATCAAATTGTTGGAAACTAAAATTTCCCAATTTACCTCTTCTAATACCCACCAAGAGCAAGGGCAGCTGCCTTCACAATGTTACCAACCTCACGAAATTGTGAATGCCATTTCCTCGAGAAGTGATCAGGCTGATGATGAGCCAGTGGTTGTTGATGTTGAAGCTGAGATGCCTATGTCAAAAGGGAAAGAGCCCGAGATTCCTATTGAGATCAAGGTCCCATTTCCCCAAAGATTAGCCAAGAAGAAGGAGGAGGCAAAGTATGGTAAGTTCCTTGACGTCGTCAAAAACGTAAAGGTAACAGTCCCTTTCCTTGAATTGCTTTCAGAAGTTCCTTCTTACTCCAAGTTTATGAAGGAAGTCCTCAACAAGAAGAGATCCTTCAATGAGACTAAGACCATAGCTTTCACTGAAGAGTGTAGTGCACTCTTGCAAAATAAGTCTCCACCAAAACTCAAGGACCCTGGTAGTTACTCCATCCCTTGCACTATAGGCACGTATACCATTGATAAGGCCCTTTGTGACCTAGGTGCTAGTGTAAGTGTCATGCCCTTTTCTATGTTTGAAAAACTTAACATGGGTGCTTTGAAATGCACTAATATTACTTTGCAAATGGCGGACCGTTCTCTAAAACAACCTATGGGTGTTTTAGAAGATGTGCCCGTCAAAGTTGGTAAGTTTTTCATTCCCGTTGACTTTCTAGTACTTGACATGACCGAAGACTCTCAAATCCCAATCATTTTGGGAAGACCCTTTTTGCACACCACTAGTGCGGTTTTTGATGTCAAGAATGGGAAGCTAACATTAGAGATAGGAGATGACAAGGTGACCTTTAATAAAACTTCAACCGTTAAGGGTCCCGTGTTAGAAGAACCTTGTTATGTGCTTAATGTTGATGACTCTTCTGTTGTTTCTTCTATGCCTCGATCCTTACTGACGGATCCGGTGGAGGCACAGGTTAGTGTTGATTCTCTTGCAGGTGATCATACTAAAAGCACTACTGCTAAAAGTGCTAGAAGGGGCTATTCTCGGAAAAGCTTAGCATGGATGGAGAATGTAAAGCAGGCTATGATGACAAGCTTGGATGATAGTGAACTTAAAGATAAAGGATGATTTCAAAGAAAGAAGTGGAGTCTAGCAAGACTTTAAATTGCGCTTCTCGGGAGGCAACCCGTGTTCCTTTTCTTTTTGCATTTTTAATTTTGTATTTCCCTTTTTCATTGTTAGGATTTATTTTGCAGATGAAAGAGTTTTTGAAGAATCTATAAAGACCTTCCTTGTCAAGTCCAAAAGACTAGCTTGGGGGAGTCCGCGCTGACTAGTAAGCTTCACTCTTCTTTCATTTGTCCTTTTCCCATTAAGCATCTCATTGCATATTTTGTCTTTGTGCTCACATTGAGGACAATGTGATGTTTAGCTTGGGGAGGGATTGCATTTTCCCATTTTGCATTTTAGTTGATCATTTTTCAAATTTTGAATAAAAGAAAGAGAAGATTTTTGAGAAAATTTAAAAATTTCTGAACACAATTGAATGCTTTTCATGCTTTGCTTGCTTGTTTACTATGCTGTCATGTTACATTTCCCAAACTTAGAGCTTTCAAAAGATAATGATTTAATATTCATTGAATTTTGCATACATGGGGATGTCTTGTACACAGTAGGCATGGAATGAATCTATAGATGAGTACGCTTGATCTTGACATTTGGCAAGTTACATATATTGTAAGGTAGAACCTCCTTGGACTGGTACATCTATAACCAGTCTCATCTAGGTGTGTATAGTTCGCCTTGTGATGTGTGTCATGTCAAAACGCATAAGTATGGTTCTCATTTCATTTCTATAAGCATTGCATTCATAATTCACTAAGATTTGAAGCCTTTTTCACTTTAATTTGCCCCTCAAAATAAGGCCCTTCATACAAATGCTTCACAAAATAATAGCTACACATAAAAAACTGCCTACCTTTTGAGCTAGTAGCTAGACTATGGTGTATGGGTGCTCTTTTGAGAAGATTTGTTCCTTAATGTCAAAGTGAATTTGGAAGAACGAAAAATATTCAAGAAGTGATGTTCAAAAAAAAAAAAAGAAAAAAAAAATGATTAGAAAAAAAAAAGAAAAGAAATTGAAAAGAAAGAAAAAGAAATAAGAGAAGAAGTTGTGAGTATCTCCTCAAAATGTCAAATCAATAAAAGGAGTTTACCATTATGTTTCGTGTGTAATAAGCCAATTGTTACTTCTGGCTTCATCTTTTGTTTTGTGGGAATTTGATCGAAAGTTTGGATTGAGTAATCATTTATCATTGGTCAGTTGCTAGCTCATTCTAACCTTCACATGACCATAACTGTTTGTCCACCTTTCACCCATTTCCCAAAGCCTTCTTCATATTTTTCGGCTTCTTTTCTATGTGCATTGTGATCTTTGACTTGTGTTTTGAATTGTTTACCATATTAGACTGCGGACACATTTTCATAAGTCGTAGATATGTGAGTGTCTCAAAAATATTTACACATAAAGAAATCACCTTTTACATACATTGAGTGTTCGAGTGTGCCGTGAGAGTCCTTTTGTCAAAAGATCATGCAAGAGCCGAAAATCTATAGTGAAATTCTTTGTGCTACGCCGTTATGTAAATCTCAGCCATGTTTATGTATCATTCTTGCCCACGTTGCTTTTGGGTTATGATTCATTATGTTTCCAAAGCTTTATGTTGAGATTTGTTTCTTGATGGTGTAGTAGCCAATGCTTGCAACCTTGTCCTGGTATTGTTTGTTATGTTTGCTTGAGGACAAGCAAAGGTTTAGCTTGGGGGAGTTTGATAAGTGAATATTTGTATGGTTTTAACCCCCAATTTAGCTCGGTTTTGTATGTCATTTGTGCTTTGTTAAGCCACTTTATGAGCTAATATCGTCTTCTAGGCGAATTCCTATGTTCTAACCTGTTTTGTAGGGAAAGTGACGTTTCTACGCCCTTTTTCTATATTTCCGAGCATTTGCCTAGAACCCGACGATTCGAAGAAGCAAGCTTGACCAAGTGAAAGGCATTTCAAGAAGGTTCACTAATTCGAAAGAGAGAAGAAGCAAAGAAAGTTTCGTAGTTGTCGGAAGATCAATCATTTAGGCGGAAGAATTCATCGCCTTACATCAAACCCTATCAACAAACCCGACTCAAGAGGTCAAGGGGGATGTTGGAAGTCAAGTCAAAGCAAAGGAAGATGAAACGTTAGTCAAAAGGAACTGGATGACCACTTACCCGATCGGGGAAGTGTGTACCCGATCGGGTTTTTGTGCTGCTTCGAGAAAACGGCGTCTTCTTCCTACTTTTGTCCTATGTTGCCCGACCTCTTCTCCACGAAACCCTAATACTATAAATAGATCATCTAGCCTCTCATCTCAACACACCTTTCATACAATCCTCTTCTCTTCTCTTCTTACATTTCCTCTTTAGATTAGGAGGAAGGGAGAACTAGTCTCTCTTCTCTCATTTTCTTCTTCTTTAGTCTTTAGTTCTTAGTTTTATTTATGTCCCTTAGTTTAGATTAATAAGGATTTCATCCTTGTAATCTCCTTTGTGTGATTCAAGCGTTGCAATTCAAGGATTGTTTATTATATGCAAGGATTTTCTATTATTGTTATCATTGTCGTCATATAGGTATTTCTGTTTTATCCCTTGTTTAATGTTCTTACTGTTTTCCATTTGATTGTTATTCTCTTTACATATTGTCTTAGATTCATTTTAGTACCGTTATAATCGTTGTTTCGTTTCCTAGATTATCAATTAGCGTCGTTATTATCGCCATATAAAAAAGTCAAAACCAAATAAACATGTCTATCCTAGTTTTCATTGTTAATATCATTTTAGACATAGATATCATCATGAGTGAGTAGTCATCCTTTCTAGGGTGTAGGGTAGCCATGTAAGATTGATTAAAAGATGTTAATTGGATAAAAGGAATTGTGCCTTTAAAACATTGTGTCTATGCATGTTTGGATTGTAACGATAGTTAATGATTTTTAGCTAAAATCAATTGACTAGTATGGAATTCTTTTCCAAGGTAGATATACAGGAATTGAATAGACAAAGCATGACATGGTAGATTAAGTCCTAGTAAATCGCACTAAAAGCCTGCTAGACCATCTGATCTATGATTGTAATGAACACGCCATTCTTACGAACGCTCAATGAATTATTTGCATATCCTAAATCCAATTTCATCAATATATCAATCTACATGTGTGAACCTACTTCCCTAGATGCTTTTCATTGCTTGCTTTACTATTTTTATTTTGTTTTTATTTTGTTTTTATTTATGCTTTATATTAGTTTAGATATCAAAAATCTCAAAACCCAGATAATCATTAGATATAACTCAATTGCGAGACAATTCACATTCCATAGGAAACACCATCTCCTTGAGGATCGACCCCTACTTCCCTAATTACATTAATTTGTTATTAATCTAGTCTGGGTAATTTATCTTTTTATTGGGCTTGCGACAGGCCCGATCAATTGAGAACATAACCGTAATTATTTCCGGATGAGCATCGGCTTTGGCACGGCTCATAACAAAGATAGAACCCTTAGGTTTAGCAATTGGAGGGGTAACTTACGATCGGGGCAATCCTCATAACGGTGACCACCCTTTTGACAAAAGTAGCAAATATAAGGTCGGTTGGAACAAGGCACACCGGGATGGTATGGTTGTCTACAACGGTTGCACAAGCGACCTTGAGCTTGAGGAGGAGCATATGGCCTATGAGCCACATTAGAAGTAGCTCGAGGAATGAAAGGAGCGGGAGCTCTTGCATTTGCATTTGAAGAAGGATTGAATCTCCTCTCTTTAGCATAAGAGTTAGAGGAAGACGGAATAAACGGTCTCTTTCCATAGACATTTGGCCTAGGAGTGAAAGAAGGAGAGGGATTATTCATCATAGCTTCATCCCTAATGGCCTTCATGGAATTCTCGGCCCACAAAGCATCATCATATAAATCCCCAAAGAAAGTAGTATTCCTCCTCACTTTACTTTGAAGTACAGCACTCAGTTTGTTGCGGTAATAGAAGGATCGGTCCTCGTCATCTCTGATAAGTCTCGGAGCAAAATGAGCAAGCTTGTTGAACTCCGTAGTGAAGTCCTGTGCTGACAAGTTACCTTGCTTGAAGTCAATAAACTCCTTGAGCCTTTGTTGCTTAAGCTCCTTAGGATAGAATCGTCCTTCCACTAGAGCTTTGAAACAAGCCCAATTGAAATCATCTTCGAGAGTAGCGGTGGCACTAGTGATAGCCCACCAATTATATGCTTCCCTTACAAGGAAGTGCTTTGCGATCCTCACCTTGTCCTCTTCACGGACTTGGTATAGATCAAACTGCTTCTCCATCTCTCGGAACCATTCCGATAGCTCGGTAGGGTCCGGCTCTCCACTGTAAGGTATAATCTTACTCCTAGCTATTTGACCTGCTACCCAAGCGTAGCCTCCTTGATGATTATCTTCTTTCCGAGGGGGCACTTGGATGGCTAGAACAATAGCCGCATCCTGTTGATTCTTCAACACTTGAGTAAGAGCTTCCAGCATAACATTCTCTACTACTCGTGGTCTAGCCATCTTCATAAGAAACTAAAACAAATTAAGTTACTCCTATCAATTAGCATAAACAAATAGACTACCAAGTAAAGTCCTTAACTTCTACCCATCTCTCATTTATTATTTCAAGGTCAAGTAGTTTAAGTTTAGGGTTCACGTGTGTGCGTCGGGAGCGATAAAGCTTTGATACCAACTGTGACAACCCTCGCGAATGCGGAAATAAAACATAACAAGCATGTGATTTATATAGCGGAAAATACGATGTTTTTGAAACTTTTTACATGCAAGATAAAAATACGAGGAATGTCAAATAATTACAAACAAAATAGAATATACTACAAAGAGACGAAGTCTCTCAAAATGTTATCAATATCAAAGTGATTAGCAAACTAGCTAATGAACGTCTAGAGGTGTTTCATCCAGGGACAACGCCCGCTAGCTCACACCCGAACCCAAAATACCACAAGCAAAAAGCCATCCAATCAAGCAACCTGTTCATCCATGAAAAAACATGAACGCCACAGTCAGTGGGGAGTAACTCCGGGTTCTCCCAGCCATATCACATTAAACGTACATAAAAGGAAATACAAAAGTAGATGCATGCATATATAGATATACATGTGAAATACGATAAGAATAGATAAGCAATTCGATATTTAATGATAAGAGCATATGGAATACAAATCCGAATCCATCATATTATACAAAGACTCGGGGAAGACACTCTTAGGCAACCGAATACGCTCACTAGGACTTGCATCTCACCGTTAGCGGTATAAGTTTGATAAGATTGAGACTCGACAAACAAACCATGCCAAGTCACCCAATGATCACGAATAATCAATCATGTAATCATCCATCCAAACATACCAATACATTGACGACATCTCTCACGGTAAATGAAACGCACTAGCACTGTGTACATGGCAAGTATGATTAAAAGGCATCCATGGGATAAACATTTCCCTGAACGCATACACGATTACATTTCGTATATAGGGACTAATTTCCTCCGGTAGGACGACGATAATAATACGGTCCTAGTCTAAACTTGGCCAGACTCTCGGAATAACGTTTTCCGATTTGACATGCGATAAACATTTCGCATCCAAGACTCGGTCAATCATAGACGCCGAGTACCCCAAATTCGGTCGACATTCACGAAAGAGGCGAAAAAGAGCACAAGCCTCATAACAAGCGGTACGCTACATGCAAATAACACCACCTCGCAAGTACACAACATTTAACGGCCGGGTCGATCAACGCAAAGCGTTCGCCTCCCAACAACGTCGTCGTATGCCCACTAACACATGCAATTAAGCAGTAAGGATACATCCCCGTTCCGACATTCCCGCCTTACGAACGTGGAGGTCGCCAAGGGAATGAGAGTACAAAGCATATAACAAAATAGTGCTCAAACCGTAACATTTTTAAAAACCGACTTAAAGTGAGACATACCAAAAACCGTCACAAAACATGCGATACAAGCGAATGAAATATCATATACTCAAAACATTAATATTCAAAGTCATTCCGTAAATTTATACGATAAATGAACCATCAAAAATATTATAAACGAAAACGTAAACAAGAAATACAGGAACCTTCCAGCAGGTGCCAGCCGGTCAGGTGGACCGGCTGCCGGCTACCTGGCTGGGACCAAGGGTATATGAGAAAAACAAAGAGGAAAGGTAGGGGTGTCTCAGTCGGTCGGCCGGCTGAGACCTAACTCATGCAAAATTATACAGCCACTGCCCCAGCCGGTCAGCTGACCGGCTGCCAGTCGGCCGGCTGGGGTCAACATCACACGAAAATGCCAATTTCATTAAGGATCAACATTTAACAACAATCAACTATTATCATAAATCATCAATTCTCATATCAATTCTCAACAAACAACAAGTACCATCATCAACACAATTTCTAAGCTTACTAATCATATTCTAAATACGATTCCTAACATAGAAAACACGTATAACACGTAAATGATATCGAGTAACCCTTCACCGTTACCTTTTTGCTTCTTTACTCCGCGTCAAAGTCCTCTTCAATCAAGAAGTAGTTAATAGTTAATAAAAGATGAATATAATTCCCTTTGAGAAAGACGGATAATTTGAAAAGCGAGAAAGACGGTAATTTTATTACCAATACGGATAGAGGAAGATGAGAGGGGAAGAATGAGACGAACTTACGTGAATTTGAGCGAGAAATGAAAGAGTTATGACGATTCTAAGACGGATCAAAAATGGAAAATAGGTTTTGGGGGTTTTCTTAGTGAGGAAGAAAGAAATGTTGAGTTGTAAGGAAGTTAGGGTTAGGGTTATGGAGTGTAAACTACTAAGGTTTACAAGTCTAATGAATGCTTGATTAGGCTTACTCAAACTGAGATACTTTCAAATAGAAATGAATGTTGTTTTAGAGAGGGTGAATTGTTTCAACTGAAAACTCAAGGATGTGACTTAGAGAAACTCCCCTACAGCAAGGCACAAGAGAAGGAGCTCAAAGACTAGTTCTGAGACAGGTTTAAAGTGTTACAGCAAAGCACAAACACCCTAGACTAGACTCAAACAGCAAGCAAGCTAATCACAGCAAGGCACAGATTTAACTTGACTCACAAAACAAGACACTGATCAGACACCTTGAAGATGTATCAGGCTTGACTCAAACTATAGCTCTTAGCACAAGTTTGAAAGATTTGAGGGATTTCTTAAAGTTAATTCATTCGTCAAAGTCTACTTAAAACAATACATAATACCCTCTTTATATAGGGAGGCTGATACAATGTGATCCCTTTGATGTAAAGTCCATCTAAGGGTCAACTTTGAACTTGAACTACTACCACAGCTAACTAATTAAGGACCTCACAAGAGGACGAGTTTAACAACTAACTAATACAGACACAAAGACACAAAATAGACTGAATCAAAAAGCTATAAAGCAGTTTTTGGAGTTTTCCTGAAATGGAAATCTGTTGTTCTTGTTGTCTTGCTGCTTTGCCTGGATGTTTTGTTGCTCCTTGGGACTCTCTACTCTTACTAGGACTTAGATAAAACCTGCCTTGGACGAGGACAAGTTGACTTAAACAAAAGGAAGCCACAATCTGACTTGTACCTTCTCTGCTTTAATGTTCACTGACCTCTAGCTTGGGCTGCTTGTTACTTGAGTTTTTGCTAGACTTCAAAAGGGATTGTCCTAGACAAACTTGTTGATTAGTGGGTTGGCTTGATGTTAGGCCATGGTGAGGGTGGTTGGGATACTCTGGTGTACCTCCTTTGTGCTGGGTTTGCTAACTGGTCTGCTGAGCTCTGACTGGCATTGTTTCTGTCTTGTGTGGGGAATGTGGATTGTGTTAGACCTTGGCATGGCTTGGCAAGCCCTGGACTATCTTCCTCAATATCTTAGCTTGGTTTGGCTTGAAGTTGGCTTGCCATGACTTGCTGTTTCGACCTTGTGACTCGAGCTTCCATCTGAGGGGGTCTTGGGGTCAGGCTGGTCTTGCTTGTGGCTTGATCATCAAGGCCCCTTGGGTGAGCTCCTGCTGCAGCCTCCCCAGGTTGAAAAGGGCTTGACCTCAAGTCTGTGTCTTCCTCTCCCTCAGAGTCTTCATAGAAGGGACTAAGATCTCCAACATTGAATGTTCCATGAATTGCATACTCTCCTGGTAGATCAATTCTGTAGGCATTAGGACCTATCTTCTCTATGACTTGAAAAGGACCATCTGCTCTTGGCTCTAGCTTATTCTTTCTCTTGGAAGGGAACCTTTATTTCCTTAGGTTGATCCATACTAAGTCTTCTGGTGCAAAGTCTTTCTTGATCTTAGGAACCTTGGCATTCTTTTTGTATAGATCATTGGTCTTCTCAATTTGTTTTCTGACTGATTCATGGAGTTTTAGCATTGTTTCCACCCTTTTCTTGGCATCATAGTGGATCTCTGACCTGCACACATTAGACAAATTCAAAGGCATTAAGGGGTTAGTACCATAAACACTTCAAAGGGGGAGTGGCATGTGGCTGCTGATGGAGCTCTATTGAAAGAGAACTCTGCTTGAGCTAGTTTTAAGTCCCAATCCTTGAGGGATTTGCTGACTATACACCTCAAGATCCTTCCCAAGGTCTTGTTGGTCACCTCAGTTTGTCCATCTGTTTGAGGATGATGGGAGGTACTAAACAACAACCTAGTGTTAAGCAGCTTCCACAATGTTCTCCAGAAATGACTCATAAACTTTGTGTCTCTATCAGATACAATAGTTCTTGGAACTCCATGTAACCTTACCACCTCATCAAGGTATAGCTCTGCCACACTCACAGCATCCTCAGTTTTCTTACAAGCAATGAAATGTGCCATCTTGCTGAACCTATCCACAACCACCATGATAGAATGTTTCCCTCTTGTTGTCCTAGGCAATGCTACTATGAAATCCATGCTTACATCTTCCCAAGGCCTACATGGGACTGGTAGGGGAGTGTAAGGTCCTGCCTGAAATGAACTCTTGGCTTTTTGACAAACTCCACACCTTCTGAGCACTATTTGGACTTCTCCCATCATCTTAGGCCAGTAAATTTGATCTTGCAGTATGTCCACAGTCTTCTGAACCCCAAAGTGTCCTCCAAGGCCACTTCCATGCACCTCCTTGATCAATAGACTCCTATAAGAACCTCTGGGAACACAGAGCTTGTTTCCTTTGAACAGGAATCCATTTTGTAGAGTGTAGGGTGAGTCAATGGTTCTTGTTCCCTCTTTCTGTGTTAACCAATCTTCTGTAAAGTCTGGATCTTCCTGATACATATCCTTCATGAACTCAAAGCCAAGAACCCTTTGCTCCATGGTTGATAATAGAGTGTATCTTCTAGACAATGCATCAGCCACCACATTTTGTTTTCCTTCTTTGTATTTGCTAGAAAAGGTGAATGACTGGAGGAACTCTACCCATTTAGCATGCATGTGACTGAGCTTATGCTGGCCTCCTATGTACTTCAATGCCTCATTATCAGAGTGTAAGACAAAAGGCTTGGGCTTAAGGTAATGACTCCAATGCCTTAGAGCTCTGACAAGAGCATAGAACTCTTTGTCATATGTAGAATAGTTCAGCTTAGCACCACTTAACTTTTCACTAAAATAGGCTACAGGTTTCTTCTCTTGGATGAGGACAGCTCCAATTCCCACTCCACTTGCATCACACTCAACCTCAAATAGGCAATTAAAGTCTGGCAACCTGAGGATAGGTGCACTGCACAAGAGCTTCTTCATGTGTTTGAAAGCCTGCAAGGCATTTTCAGTCCAAGTGAACTCTCCTCTCTTCATACATTCAGTGAGGAGTGCTGCAATAGTGCTAAAGTTTTTTATGAACCTCCAATAGAAAGAGACTAGGCCATGAAACCCTCTCACTTTTGTGATATTCTTAGGGATATGCCAAGACTGAACTGTAATGATCTTGTCTTGATCAACTGAAATGCCTCTACCAGACACCACATATCCTAGAAACTTGACTTCCTCAGTCATAAAGGTGCATTTCTCAAGCTTTCCAAAGAGCTTACTCTCCTTAAGTATTTCAAACACATTCTCAAGATGCCTCAAATGATCATCCTTGCTCTTGCTGTAGATGAGAATATCATCAAAGTATACCACCACAAATCTCTCTAGGCAAGGCCTAAGCACTTCTGTCATTAATCTCATGAAGGTACTTGGGGCATTTGACAGGCCAAAGGGCATGACAAGCCACTCATAAAGGCCATGCTTTGTTTTGAAGGTTGTCTTCCACTCATCTCCTTCCCTGATCCTCAACTGATGGTAACCTTGCCTCAAATCAATATTAGAAAAGAACCTTGAACCACTCAGCTCATCCAACATGTCATCAAGCCTAGGTATAGGGAACCTGTACTTGACTATGATGTTATTGATAGCCCTGCTATCTATGTACATCCTCCAAGTCCCATCATTCTTAGGAACCAATAATGCAGGCACAGCACATGGGCTTAATGACTCCCTTACAAACCCTTTACTCATCAACTCTCCAACTTGTTTCTGCAGCTCTTGTGTAGCCTTAGGATCACACCTATATGCTGGTCTATTAGGTAGTACAGACCCTGGCACAAGGTCTATCTGATGCTCAATTCCTCTCAAAGGGGGTAAACCATCAGGAAGTTTGTAGAATCTATTGATCGAATACGAAAGAGGGGGAGGGGGGGGGTGAATTGAGTATTAAAAACTAGCCCCACGTTTTCGATTTAAAAGATATGTAATTAATTATTTGATCTTATGAATTAAAATCAACTAATTAATTAATCAAAGTAAGAGCAAGTAACAAAATAACGAAAAGTAAAGAGATAAGAGAGAGGCACACGATTTTTGAAGTGGTTCAGTTTCACATGTTGAAAGCTACGTCCACTATTCTCGATTAATAATTTTTAGTACCTTTCTACGGATTACAAAAATTACCAACCCACTCGTATAATCAACACTATGATTATAACTCAAGGTGAGTATCGCTAAATACTCTATACTATCTTACGCTAATAAGAAAGTACAATATAACTCACACAGATTCCCGTTAAAGCATTGTAAGCTTATAATGATGTACTATTATCCAATAACGTATTTCACTCAAGCGATTGATAATAATTGATGCACGACTCTTTTGAAAAACAAACTCTAAAAATAATAAATATTTGCTCAAAGGTTTGCTTTAAAACGATTTTGGAAAATCAACACAAGTAAATATGTAGCCGTGTGAATGTAGTGTATTTCGTGTGTTTTTGCAATTTGTATGTGAATGAGTATTTATAGTAGTAGAATCATAGTAGATCTAAAACCCTAGTATAATATTTAACAAAGATACTTATCTTATCATAAAATAATATTTGCTTATCTTTTAGAAATATCTTTATCTCAAAATATTATTGGTTTATCTTATAGAAATATATTTATCTTAATATCTCAAAATATTGTTGTAAAGATATAGTAGAATCCTAGATTAGGTAAACAAGAAAAACAAACCTATGGAGGCCAGATTCCTAGCTCACGAAACCCTAGGAGGCACGCATCCCTAGGTGGCACAAACACCAGGTTTCACGAAACCCTAGGTGGCTCAAACACTAGGTGGGCTAATTAGGTTAACAACAAATTGAGATAAAATATATTAGAAACCCTAGGTAGCATGACAACCCATAAGTTGTATTACTAACCAATAGAATTTCATAAATATATTCTCTAATAAAACTTTTGATAAATATAAAAATACTCTTTCACTTTTGAAAACATTTCAAAACATTTTATTTCCAAAATCATGCATCAATATTTTATCATTCAAAGTCATAGACTAAAGCTATAACTTTTGAACATAAAATCTCTCGAATGGAATAGTTACCGAATGACGACCTATACTATCTAATCTTTACAAAGATCTTCAGTATACGGATCATCTCTTCATCTTGATCACAAAGACCCTCCATCTCGAGTCTTGTGTAGTTTTATGTAGATCTTGCTTGAAGCGATTTTCTTTAAAGTTATGTCTGGTTAGCTATAACTTTCATGTTCACTTCCAAAGTTATTCCTGAAGTTGTTATAACTTTGTCTCACAGGCTTTATCAAAGTTATGCCTAACTTTGATCTTTCTTCTCATAATTGTTGCTAGCTATAATAAGACTAAAGCACACAATTACACGCATATGATATAGCGAGTAAAACATATTATTACATAAACACATGTCATTATCAAAACTATGAAATTGGTCCAACAAAGTTCCTCTGGGAACACTTTTTTGAACTGATCAATGAGGGGCTTAACTTCTGCAGGGATTACCTTAGACTCCCCTCCCTGAACTTCCTTTGATAGCAGCATTAATACAGGTTGCTCTTCACTACATTCTTTGACCATTGCTGACTCAGACAGAAACAAGACTCCACTAAAGTCTTCACCCAGACTGGGACTCCCATAGCTCTTCTGATGAGGTGGCAAAGGGGCTAATGTCACCTTCCTGCTCCCATGCTTGAAGGAATAGGTGTTGCTTCTTCCTTGGTGTATGGAGCTTTTATCAAAATCCCATGGTCTTCCTAATAATAAGTGACATGCATCCATTGGAACCACATCACACAGAACTTCATCTTTGTACACACTTCCAATGGAGAATGGGACCATACATTGCTTGTCCACCTTAATCTCTGCTCCCTTACTCAGCCATCTCAACTTATAGGGGTGAGGGTGCTCTTGAGTGCTTAGCTTCAACTTGTCAACCATAGTAACTGAGGCCACATTGGTACAGCTTCCTCCATCTATGATGAGGTTACAAACCCTTCCTTGTATGGTACATCTGCTCCTGAAAATGAGGGACCTTTGATCCTCCTCCAAAGGTATCTGTTGTGAGTGCATTACCCTCCATAGAACCAAGCTGTGGCTTGTGTCAGGGAGTGCCACTATTGCCTCCTGACTAGGCTCTTCCTCCTCACTCACCACTTCTTCAACCTCAGGCTCATCCCTCTCATACTCAACTAGACCTTCCTTTTCCCAAGTCTCAACCTCCATTATAGTTAAGGTCTTCTTAGAACGGCAATCCTTCCTGAAATGTCCATAGCCTTGACATTGGAAGCACCTAATTCTATTCTCAGTCAATGAAGTGCTTGGCTTCTGACCCATGATGCCCTTTCCCTTGTCTAAGGTAGGTGGGGGTGCTGTCTTAGGGGTATCCAGGGTCCTCAACCCACTGTAAGGTCTGGTTTGAAAAGGCCTAATAGGTTTTGGTATAACAGACTTAGTCTTTCCTATCTTTTCAATTCTCAGAGATAAGTTAACAACATCATCAAATGACCACAGAGGTTGCATCCTAACCTTGTTAGCAATGCTCTTATCTAGACCCTCTAAGTACCTAGCAATCCTTTGCTCAGGTTTTTCATTTATATCACACTGCAAGGTGAGCTGTTCAAACTCTCTCAAATAAGATTCAACAGGTTTGTCTCCTTGTTTCAACTTAGACAACTTAATAAACAGATCCTGGGTGTAATCCTTAGCAACAAATTTATCTAACAGTTTCTTTTTCAGTTTGGTCCAGGATTTGATGGGTTCTTTTCCTTCCCTAGCCCTTAACCCTTTCATGGTTTCATACCAAAGAGAAGCATACCCTTTCAGTTTAAGGATGGACACTTTAAAAGACATAGAATCATTATATCCTTTGTACTCAAAGATTGTTTCTACTTCTCTTAACCATTCTAACAAATCATCAGGATTAAGACTTCCAGAAAACTCAGGGATGTCTACCTTAAGATGCTTATCTATGTGCCTATGGATGGAAGCCCTGCTCCTTGTTGAGTCATCTGAGTCTGGATACTCTTCATCATCAGGTGGCCTTCCTCTGCCTCCTCCTTGGCCTCTTCCACGTCCTTTGCCTCTTCCTCCAGCAAACAACTGGTTGCCTATTACCTGATCCAGGGCTCTGGTTAGGGTAGTTACAATCCCAGCCAGGTCCTCCATCCTTGCTTCTACTCCTGCCAGTCTCTCTTCACTCATTGGGCTATTTTTGTGTTTTTAAATGTAGTTAGGGAAAATGAACTCACTAAGACTCTCAACCAAAGCTCTGATAACCAATTTTGAGTGTAAACTACTAAGGTTTACAAGTTTAATGAATGCTTGATTAGGCTTACTCAAACTGAGATACTTTCAAACAGAAATGGATGTTGTTTTAGAGAGGGTGAATTGTTTCAACTGAAAACTCAAGGATATGACTTAGAGAAACTCCCCTACAGCAAGGCACAAGAGAAGGAGCTCAAAGACTAGTTCTGAGACAGGTTTAAAGTGTTACAGCAAAGCACAAACACCCTAGACTAAACTCAAACAGCAAGCAAACTAATCACAGTAAAGCACAGATTTAACTTGACTCACAAAGCAAGACACTGATCAGACAAAGATGTATCAGGCTTGACTCAAACTACAGCTCTTAGCACAAGTTTGAAAGATTTGAGGGATTTCTCAAAGTTAATTCATTCATCAAAGTCTACTTAAAACAATACATAATACCCTCCTTATATAGGGAGCCTGATACAATGTGATACCTTGGATGTAAAGTCCATCTAAGGGTCAGCTTTGAATTTGAACTACTACCACAACTAACTAGTTAAGGACCTCACAAGAGGACGAGTTTAACAACTAACTAATACAGACACAAAGACACAAAACAGACTGAATCAAAAGCAATAAAGCAGTTTTTGGAGTTTTCCTGAAATGGAAATCTGTTGTTCTTGTTGTCTTGCTGCTTTGCCTGGATGTTTTGTTGCTCCTTGGGACTCTCTACTTTTACTAGGACTTAGATAAAACCTGCCTTGGACGAGGACAAGTTGACTTAAACAAAAGGAAGCCACAATCTGACTTGTACCTTCTCTGCTTTAATGTTCAATGGCCTCTAGCTTGGGCTGCTTGTTACTTGAGTTTTTGCTAGATTTCAAAAGGGATTGTCCTAGACAAACTTATTGATTAGTGGGTTGGCTTGATGGTAGGCCATGGTGGGGGTGGTTGGGATGCTCTGGTGTACCTCCTTGGTGCTGGGTTTGCTAACTGGTCTGCTGAGCTCTGACTGGCATTGTTTCTGTCTTGTGTGGGGAATGTGGACTGTGTTAGACCTTGGCATGGCTTGGCAAGCCCTGGACTATCTTCCTCAATATCTTGGCTTGGTTTGGCTTGAAGTTGGCTTGCAATGACTTGCTGTTTAGACCTTGTGACTCGAGCTTCCATCTGAGGGGGTCTTGGGGTCAGGCTTGTCTTGCTAGTGGCTTGATCATCAAGGCCCCTTAGGTGAGCTCCTGCTGCAGGTTAGTATAAGAGGGAGTGAGTGGAAAAAGTCAAGGAAAAGTCAATGACGTCTTAAGACGTGTTTCACTTGAAATCTCGCGTAAAATCCAAATACGTACTCGGAAATTCTAAATTCGACACGGGAAATTTAGTTTTAAACTAAAACTAAATTTCGCTGAAAAGTATCCGTAAAAATATTTTTACTATAAAAATAAGGTACATTTGCGGGTTTTACACAACTCATCTTGCACGCGGGTGTAAGAAGTATATCCATTAATAGCAAAACTGCTGAAAAAAGTGGCCCTGGCATTTGGACCTAAACCAAGACGTAGTAACCTAGGAGAGATGTCATCACCATACAAATTTCTTATACTCCAAGACAATATTCCTAAACCACTCTCCAAACGTCTTCTTATGCTCGTTTGCAATCCACATCTCGCTCTTGTTTGGGTGATCGTATTGGCGCTCATCTTTGTGTTGTTGAATATAAGGTTTCACCTAATCTTCGTGTCACTATGACGATTCTTTGGAACTCCAATTAACTCCTCAGGGGAGAGATGAGCGTAACAATATGCAAGAGCTTCGTCTAAAATAGCGCGTTCAGCAATACAACCTTCTGGACGATACCGATTAGATGTATAGTCCTTCTACACTTTCATCAATCTTTCGAAAGGATACTGGTATCTCAAGTACACGGGCCCAAGGTACAAAATCTCCCTAACCAAGTGAGTGGTCAGGTGAATCATGATAGTGAAGAAAGAGGGTGGAAAATACATTTCAAAATGGCAAAGAGAGGTGACAACGAGGTCCTGCAATGAATCCGCATCATCGGGATCGATGACTTTATCGCATATGGACTGGAAGAAGAGACAGAATCTAGTAATAGCATATCGTACCTTTTCAGGTAAAATGGAACGAATAGCCACGGGTAGTAATTGTTGCATCAAAGTGTGACAATCATGTGACTTTAACCTGGTGAGTTTTAGGTCTTGCATCGAACAAGGCTTTTGATGTTAGACGAATAACCATGTGGCACTTTAATTCCATTTAAGCATGCACATAACTCTTTTTTCTCATTCCGTGAAAGGGTATAAGCTGTTGGCGGTAAAAATGTACTATTACCTCTCTTCTGTGGTGCCAACTCTAGCCTAATACCCATCATTTGCATATCTTCCCTAACTACGGCGTTATTCTTTGTTTTACCTGTTGGAGTAAATGTTCTCAACAATAGTGCGATCATATAATTAAATCTCGATAATAAGAATACAAAGGGATGATGAATATTATAGTCAACTGGTCAACATAAATCGGTAACAATTGGCTAAATTGAGTTTGACATTACTGTCGTATGACGGTGGTGATCAGTTGATCCCTTGAGGTCACACCTAAAGGACAATCCCCTAATCATGTACATTAATTAATTGTATAGCGATACAGATTAATTAATCCCTTAAATTGAACCAAGTTTAAATTATATGTGAGAAATATATCTTATTGTAATATGATTAAATAAGATTCATTTTAGTAATTTAATTGTTATATTACTAAGAATGCATTATGTTTATGAAACATTTGAGATAAGCAAAATTGGTTAATTATAATTACAAATTGTTGTAGATTATATTAACCAAATATGAGATGACCCATTTTATTTACATGTAATTATAAAATATGACTTAAAATGTTAAGTCTAATTTATTTGGTATGAAATTGTATTTAAATTAGTTAAATGTACATTTATAAGCAAATATTACATGTTACATGTCACATGTGACACATTGTATGACAATTGATATTTGACAAAGTTAACATGGACACCTTATAATTAAAGGGGGCCGAAAATATTGTGAGTTTATGTGTTAGTGGGTGTTTTTATTTAATTGTTAAATAGAAACATCATCATAACCTAAAGGTATAGCCTTACATACCTAGTGCTTTGTTAAGAACAAAAGCTAAAGCCCACCCTTCCCCATGGCATGCATGTGCCGGCTCCATAAGGGAGAAAAGAAAGTGTTTTTCTCTTATAAGATACTCACTTGATCTCATAGTGTGCAACTTATCTCTCTACATCTCTACATTCTCACATTAAAAGAACTTGAGAAGTTCATCTTGTGTTCATAAATTTACTAATAAAATTACTAAGAGTAGTAATAGTGTTTATTAGTCACTTTTAAGGGAACTATTATATTATACTAGTGTAGTATTTTATATAGTGATTAAGGGTAGTCTTGGTGCAACTAATTGTAGTGTTCTTATTCTAAGAACTTGGAAATCATCCTTATATTTTGAGCTCAAGAACAAGATTAGGAAGGTGTCCTAATGTTGTGCCCATATTTGTTCCAATATCAATGTAAGGAAAATGTTTCTTCTTATTTTGTATTAATATGTTTTGCATGCATAAGATCTTAATAGTTTAAGAGTAAACTATTCATAATATGATATTAGAAATGTCTAATATTGAGTTTAAGAAACTTACAAGCGGTATCAAGAGCTTTGGTTGTTGCATGCATAATCGATTTATAGTTTTTTTGAGTTAATGTAACTTAAAGAAAACTAATAATTTGTGTTTTATGAGATAAAATTACAAAGTCATTTTCATGTCAATATATTCTGGTCCTAATATGATTTTAGGTCATTTTGATGATTTATGGAAATTTATATTGCTCAAATATGATTTTTAGTGTTTTTATTACATTTTAATGAGTAAAATGATGTTTAAAAAGCTAAAAAAGAGTTAGACTTATCTTCTGAACTTGAATTTTTTACAAAATATTACACATGAATTTTACTTATTGTATGTAAAATTTTGTGTGAAGTGTACTTATTTCGTAGAATTTATGATGTTTATATGATAAAATGGAATAAATAAAGGTTAGATGGTTAAAAATAATTCCGATTTGAATCTGACCATGAACTTTTAGTATGTTGTCACATGCATAATTTATTGTTAGACTGGAAAATTTGAGACTAATGTGATTTGTCTAGCATGATTTATGAATTTTTAATGTAAAAATGGCATAAATAGTGACTTATTTAGCAAATATAGCTAAAATAAATTTCATATTAAGAGAAATTTTTTTCTGGTTGCATAAATGTCCCACATTTCAGATATAAAGTTGAAAATTTAATATGATTAATTTTCGCATGCTTTATGTATTTTATTTGATAAAACCGATAAAGCGCAACCGATTTTTCTCAAAAATGATTCGAAATTTTTAACCATAATTTTTGACATTATGAGTGTCATATAAATGTTTTATAATGTTCAAAAATTTGAAATTCAAATTTTGAAATTATTATAATTAAATTTGGATTTAGTTGATTAAAATATGATTTTAAAGTCTAATTATGAGCAATTATATAACAACAAGTTGAATTATTGTCAAAAATTTAGTGATGACTAATTTTTGAGGCCTAAATCAGTTGGGATAATAAACTTGGACTTAAATATGATTTAAGTATTGTTTTGTGATTTTAAGAAGTTATTATCACGCATTTCCGTAAAACCGGGTTATATTCGATATTAACCGTTATATAGGGCGATTTGAAATTTAATATGAGCATGTTTCATACATATTATGATGCTGCATTTTTATTTATGAATGTGATATTGTCAATTTATGAATGTCATATTTTGGTTTATGTAATTTGGAATTATGTAATTTTATCTTAGTATGGCCTTAGATTTAATCGATATTGCCCGAAATGTAAGGAAATATTGATTCGGTTGTAATTTAATGTGAACTCGTATCACTTTTATTGTATTATTTTATTTTTACAAATGTATAATAGGAAATTTTTGTAATTTTATTATATATTTTGTAACTAATTGTAAAACCGGAGTTTACCAAAGACGGTGCCATTCGGAAATGAGTTCCGAGAGAGATACGGTGACCTTGGGATGCGTGCTTATGAAGTTCAAGGGACCAAAGGAGTTGGTTTTCGAATTTGTAATAGATTATATGATTTTCTATTCTAGGAAAGGCCATACTAGAAGTTTTATTTTTATGCTTGCATTTTATTTAATATGTTTGCATGCATTGCCAAATCGCCATAACATAACATGCATATTTCATCGAGTATTCGACCGTGTCAATTAAAATTATTGTTAATTTATCGATTTAGTTCACTTAAAAGAGATAGATAATAAATTGAACATGGACCT
>JAIUZE010006983.1:0-37505 GCA_022085475.1 Heliosperma pusillum | reverse complement strand
TCTTGATGAATTTGGATGATTCTTCATAATTATGATTTTTTGTATGATTGATGGTGGATTTGGTTGTTTAAAAATGGATGTTGTTAATTAAAAACATGTTAGAATTAATTGGGAATTTGTGGTGGTTGTTTGGTGGTGGCCGGAAATGGTGGTGGTGGTGAACCGGACCAAACCGGCCGGTCCAGGCCGGTTCAGACCCGGTCTGAGTTGGTCCATGGTGGGTCCGGGTTTTGGTCTTTGGGTTGTGTCGATGTTTGATTGTTTGGTTGTTGTTTTGACGGGTTTTAATTATGTTAAAGCATGCGGGAATTAATTAGAAACGGTTTTAGTAAAATCGTTAAAAGGCCAAAACAGGCCCAAATCTGTCCGTGGGGGCCCAGTTCAGGCCGTGTCATGTTGGCCCAACTCAGCCCGTGGGTCCCACTTTGGGACTTGTGACGGTTTTTGAGTTATCGTCATTTTTATCGTGTTTTGTAATAGTTAGCAAGTGGGAAATGTTAATAAGTAAAATATTTAATTAAAAAGGTTTTTCATAAATTATTATTTCTCACATGTTAGAAATTATAAGACGAGGTCGTAGTTTAATTGGTTATCATTTAAGTCAAGCGGGTTTTTGGGAATAATATGATAATTCACATGTTAGAAGTAGTAATAAAATAACATGTACTGAATATGTTGATTTTATGTCTATGTGATAAAGACTCTGCTTCTAGCCGGTTTGATCCAACGGGTTTGGTCAAAATAAGATCTAGTCAGCCCCGATTTGACTGATGACCCGTCGCGGGACTCGGGTCGGGGATTTGTCTTCAAGTATGGTTGTATTTAATTAATGAATTAGCCTTAGTAGATATGAGGCGATATGATATTTGATTATTATTGATATGCAATTAGTCACATGATAGGATGTTTTTCCCGTGACTGTTTTATTATATGGTTGGGGTCGTGTTGACTAAGTACCCATAGAGAATTATGAGTATATGGCGTCTTGACCATGCTAATTCTAAATGAGTATCTTGGACCATGACATTGATAGGCCATACTATCTTTAACGAGCATACGGAGTTTGCCGCGTGATAGCTTTTGTGTCTCGGCTTGGTGGGGTTATATCCAAGTCGGGGCATGGTTGCCTAATCCGTTTTGGGGTTGGAACCAGCTTAAGTACTAGCCATCTCTGCTTAGGGGGTCGCCTAGTAGAGTTTCTCATAGACGGTTATGTCATGGGACGGGGAACGAAATAGCTGTTGTCGCTAGGTCTGATCAGTCTAGGACTAGGATGTTTTCCTACCTTGTGGTATAGCCTCGAGTTACAGAAGTCTTCTATCGACTGTTCTAAGAACTTATGCCTGTTTGTAGAAGTATTGGTCTTTCATGTATGTATGATTCTATGAGTTCTAGAAGGTGAGATGCAAGCCGGCTAGGATTGATAGAGTTTGGATTAACGGTTGTTAACTGATTTACATGATTACGTGTTGATTAGGGTTTGAGTGTATCAGGGCCATGTTACTTGGTAACCGCTGAGCCAGCATACCAGCTTCCCTACCTCGAGTTATATTTTATTAACGGATTCACATGATAGCTTTCATATGATAGGTTATATGTTAGTTAACTGTTTCATAACATGAAAAGCATATCATATATGTTAAGGTTTTGTATTTTCTATATACATTGCTTTTATGTTTTTCATGTTTCATTAAACTCGACATTTCGTGGCTGGGAGAACTCGGAGTTACTCCCCACTGACTGTGGCTTCCGTGTTTATATTTAATGCGGTCGAACAGGTGGTGTTGCATATTTGGGGTACATGGACGAGCTAGCGAGTGAAGTTTTACCTTGGACCTATATTCGGTTCATAGTTTGTATATTATTATACACTAGTTTATTTCCGTATTTATACGGGAGATATGTCTCCCGTCTTGTATATTTATTTTGTAGAATATTATTTCGTTTTGTAACGAACCTTTTTATTATGTAATGACACCTTCGTTATATATTCGTATCTTTTATGTATTTAAATAATTTTTTTTCTTTCCGCAAATTTGAGGGTGTCACAAGAGGCATGTTTTATTGTGAGGTTTAAATTAATTGATGGTTGTAGCAGTTCTTTAGAGAAAAGGACTGAGTACATATTCACCTATAAAGGTGGAATAAAACCATGCATGTAGTTCTTGAAATACTTTGTGGAAATGAAATGGTACTTTTTATCATGTCAAAAGCCATGGAACGCGGAAAGGTGTCGTAACTTAGACTCGATAACATGCAATTTGATTCAGAATTACAGGGAATGAAATTTACTGAGAATAGAAATACGGCCTCTAGTTATGAAATAGGAGGCGTTTCATGGTGTCGAAAAGGACATATCCGCTTCTTGAAATGTAGGATACATCCGGGTGTTGGCATCTTCGGGTGGTATTTCTTGACTTGGTCTATATTGGTATGATTTGTAAAATCTTCCCCATCTAGATCAATTAATCTTAGTGCACCCCCTGAAAGGATCTTCTTGACTTGGTAGGGGCCTACACAATTAGCTTCACCCTTATAGGTAACAAGTTTTAAGTGAGAGTAGTAATGTGTATTGGAAAATGAAAGCTGGGTTAGAGTAGGGTCAAACTAAATAGCAGCCACAAAAATCAAATAAAAAAGGAATAAAGTAAAAAGTGAACCTTGTAACACATACGGCCTAGAAAAAAGAATGAACATTGCTCTGAGACGGAGGGACTAGTTGGTACTATGCATGATTTTTATATGGCAAAGTGTATATATTGCTGACATTGTTAAATGAATTCATAGTATGAAATGAGTAAGATATTGTTATACACCTTTGATATCATCGTACTATGAAATGATCTTAGGCTATGATGTTTTTTTAACTAACAATTCTGAATTATTGTGAACTGAACTTATAATATCTTAAATTTTTTTAACTAAACTATAGGATATAAACTAAAACGTGAACTTCTCTGAATCAAATTTATACAAATACTAAACTTATAGGACATTGAGAATGAATGATAATAAACTTTTCTAAACTGAACTTGTAGTATCTAAAATTAATTTCACTCAATGAACACGTAAGATCTAAACTTACTAAATTGAACTTATAACATTAAAATCTGAACTTTTATCAACTGAACCTATAGGATTTAAACTTGGCTTAAAAGGGCGGCGGTAAGTTAAAAAAATCTCCATTATATTAAAACATGAATATTTAAAGTCACCACATTGATTCACATCATCAAGTTAGTTTTCTTTTTCTTTTTCTCTTTTTCTCCTTTTTTTCTTTTTCCCGCATTTTATGTATCGGTTTTTTTTTTTACACTAAAGTAATTTATCTCAGGAATACAATAATTTGAATATGAAACTTTTTGATAATCCTAAATTATGAATTAAAACTTTACATTAATAATAAAGTAGATTTCATGCCCGTGCGATGCACGGGTCTACATTAATGCCATTTCATAGAATTTCTATAAAAATTAAATTATAAAAATAATCTTTTAAAGTTTTAAGACTATAATAAAATATAATTTTTAAGAAAATAATATTGATATATTGAGTCAAGTCAATCAACTTCTTTTTTAACCATATTTTACCGAACTTGTTATGACTCAAGTTATGTTTGATTTATATAATGACCCAAAAAAATGTTAACATGACTCTCCCGTTCAAATCATTTAATAGGTTTACATATGTTTTGATTGATACATTCACAAAAATAAATGATCCAAAGTATCTAAGAATTAAGATCTTTAAAAACAATGATTAAGATACTCAAAAGATTTTGGGTTAGTACATAAGTTCAATTACATCAAGTATATGCAAATAATATGAGATTTTATACCGTAATGATAGCATTTTTTTTATCACGAATCTAATTATATTATTTTCATGATTAATAATTTTTTTTAAGAACTCTCTAAAAGAATATTTGAGAATCTTAAACGATTGTGTGTTGATATCTAAGTTCCAAAGACGGCTCCTATTTTATACCCAAGCTTATGATATTTTTCCGATGTGGGACAATTCTTCTATTTATACGTAGTATATTCACCCCACCTACATTATTTTTCAATGTGAGACAAATAATATACTCCCTCCGATCCAGACCAATGGTAACACTTACCTAAAATGGACGATCCACACCAAAGGTAACATACCTTATTTGGCCCACTGCATTACCAAGTTATCCTTATACTCATTTGATATTTACACAAAATGTCATTGCATGACCCACCTATCAACCCCACAATTAAACCCACAATTACATGGCCCACCTACCTTTTCCCTTTTTACCCCTCATTTTTCCACCTTTTCTTAAATACACCATTTTTCCCCATGTTACCATTTGTGTGGATCGGAGGGAGTATTAAGTAGTACATCATTAAAATTATTATTTATGATACTTTCTTAAATTATTATTTATGATACATGCCTAAATTAATTTTGATGATGTAAATTTCATTAAGGTGGAGATAATAATACAAAAATGTAAGAGCTTTGTAAGACAATACTTCAAAAAATTTAAAAGCTTTTGGGTTGATATACATATTAAGTAGTACACCATCAAAATTATTGCTTATATAATACTCTCCTAAATTATTATTTATGATACTTTCATAAATTAATTTTGATAATATCAATTTCATTATTGTCAAGATAATAATACAAAATTTTATTAAGAGTTCTCTTAGACAATACTTATTATTATTTATAGTCATATTTAAATAAATGAGATAATGTATTGTAATGATAATATTTCTTTTACCACGAATCAAATTATATAATTTTGATAATATTTTTTACGATACATTTTTTGTCAAGGGAAATTAAATGTATAAAAATTTATATAAAAATTATAAACCTCACTTGAATATAGTATAGGAAATATATATTATAATAATAAAATATTGAGCTTTATTTTTTATTTCAAAAATATTATTTGGGATACTTTATTAAATTCATTTTTGATAATGTAAATTTCACTATTGAAGATAATAATACAAACTTCTAAGAACTCTCAAAGACAATACTTAGGAGACTCAAAATATTTTTGGTTGATCCTCAAGTTCTAAGGATGACTTCTATTTATAACCATAGTATCACCCGCCTTATGGTATTTTATCCGATGTGGGACAATTGACTATTAATAGTAGTATATATTTACCACACCTAAATTATTTTTCAATGTGGGACAAATAACATATT
Organism: Heliosperma pusillum; assembly: GCA_022085475.1. Classification (NCBI taxonomy): domain Eukaryota; kingdom Viridiplantae; phylum Streptophyta; class Magnoliopsida; order Caryophyllales; family Caryophyllaceae; genus Heliosperma; species Heliosperma pusillum. The sequence goes on along the minus strand of JAIUZE010006983.1, from coordinate 32,303 downwards.
AAGTAGTATCACATATTTTTCTATAAAATATTTATTTCTATGTTAATTAAAAGATTATCCACTTTATTTTTTATATCAAAAATATTATTTATGATACTTTTCTAAATTAGTTTTTGACGATGCAAAATTCAATATTGTGGAGATAATAATAATAACTTTTAAGAGATCTCTAAGACAATACTTAAGATATCCAAAATATTTTGGGTTGATTCCTAAGTTAAGGATAACTCCTATTTATAATTTTATAGGATCACCCTACCTTATGCTAATTTTTCGATGTGGACAACCCTACTATTTATAAGTAGTATATTCAATACATTGTTTTTCAATGTAGGACAAATAACATGATAAGAATACAAATACAAAATTTTAAGAGATCTCTAAGATAATATTCAAGAGATTCAAAAGATTTTGCATTGACACCTAAGTTAATAATGACTTATATTTATAATTATAGGTCGATGTGGAACAATTCTGCTATTTATAAGTAGTATATTCATTACACTTAGATTATTTTTCAATGTGAGACAAATAACATAATAAGTAGTATACCAACTTTTTATATAAAATAATTATTGACTAAACTATTACACTAAGGATAATGAGATAGTAACACCCGGTGATACTCAACTTCAGTACCATCTAGTTTAGTAAATTCAAAGTTATCTTTCTCTAACAACTTTTTAAAATTCAAAGTTATTTACATATGAAGGGTAATCTAGGAATTACATTTATTAGTACTAGTGAGAAAATTAGGTTTATTGCTGCCTTTTACTTCCCTCGATTTACATATTCATGTAATGTCATGCTTACCCAGTTACCCACTAACTATTGGACAATTATGTGAAGTATGTAGGTATGTAGCTAAATTTTCATACTACTACTCTCGTATTTTTTTTATTTATTAAATTTACTCTTTGTTTACAATGCATGTATGCGACATAATTCACTTCACCACAGCAAAATTGAAGTAGCAAATTGGATGAAAATACAATCTATGATGTCTAACCAACCTTAATTGTATCTTTATTTGATTTTGATTGTATGTATCAAACGATTAGAGATGTTTGTGTAGATTAATTACTCTTTTGCTCTTTTAATTTGGCGCAAATCTAAGATAAAAAATATATATTTCTGACTTTTAAAATTATCTTTAATCTTTAATAGGGCGGTACCGAGGCGCTCTATCATTATCCACTAACTAATATTAGAATGAAAAAAAACAAAAAAATTAAATATCGTTTATTTAATTTTTTACATACTTTATACTATACTTTTATCATATTATAAACAATATAATAGTAAAAAATACAAAATTTATACTCTAATGAAAACATTTTTAGCTAAGAATACAAATATATAAGTTTCGAAATGTTTTGCACTATATTTTTCCGTTAGACTGATAATAAAAAAAATTGTTACGTAAAAAATAGGTGTGATATTAAAATATTATATATTATCTTTTTTTGTAATCTTGCAAGATCTTAAAATATACTTTCCAAAAACTGAAAAAGATGATGTTGACCAGTAGAATTGCTCGAAAAAAGCCTCTTTCATATATATATATATATATATATATATATATATATATATATATATATATATATATATATATATATATATATTGATTACATTGATATATAAAAAAATCCTAAAAATTAATAATTTAAAATTACAATCAACAAAAAATTAATGAATTATATAATTTCACTACACAGTTTTACTAGAACAAAAAAATCAATAAATAAGTTCATAAGAACCCACCGCTTTAGTAAGATTATTTAAAAATCAGTTAGTTTAGAAATATTAGAGAATTTAGGTCATATCATTCTAGTTTGTAAAATATCAACATTAATTACTCAATGCATGCATTAACAAACTATTTAACCATTAATCCATATAGTACAATATGGATCTAGAATGTCCCATATCAAAATAAAATTTGAAAAAATGATTTTTAAACTGAAAAAATATAAAAGTCCACAAAAAAATACATTATTAATTTTGAATTTATCTTATTTAATTTGATTTTAAAAAAATACGAAAAAAAACAATTACTAACGTATTCTAAATCTCTCGCTAAATACTCACACTGCAATCTACTTAGATAGTTCTAATAAATTTATCGAAGTGCCATTTTCTATATGTTACAAGCATAAAACAATTAAAAAATTATCTTGGTTAGACTAATTACATGCATAAAAGTACTTACATTATAACCAACAAGAATAAAAATTTACTATGTAGATTAGAAGCATTTACAAATAATTAAATATGTCATTCCTGAGGTAAAATGCTACATGCATAATGTAACACCCCACGTTCGTTGAAGAGGTTCATTGATAGGCTTAAATGACTAGTGCTTAAAAGGATTGTAAGTACTACTCATATCAACAAAGTGCACTTTCTTTTCTGGTTGTCCATGCAAAAGAACTCAAAAGTTAAGCGTGCTTGACTGAGAGTAGTCTTAGGATGGGTGACCTCCTGGGAAGGTTCCCGGGATGTGCATGAGTGAGGACAAAATGCGCTGGAAAGGACCCGTGTTGATCTGTGGGCCATGTACACAGCCTGGAGAGCTATCATGAGTGACCGCTCCCGACCCAAGGTTTGGGCCGGGGTGTTACAAATGGTATCAGAGCAACCCTGCGACCGTGTGGTGATGGAGGCAGTTGTTATACGCTCCATTGTGATCACCCACCTAGCGGGGGAGGATTCTGGGTTAGCGGTTATGCTCCCAGGCGCAACGAGGACGTTGCGTTCTTCAAGTGGGGGTGATTGTAACACCCCACGTTCGTTGAAGAGGTCCATTGATAGGCTTAAATGACTAGTGCTTAAAAGGATTGTAAGTACTACTCATATCAACAAAGTGCACTTTCTTTTCTGATTGTCCATGCAAAAGAACTCAAAAGTTAAGCGTGCTTGACTGAGAGTAGTCTTAGGATGGGTGACCTCCTGGGAAGGTTCCCGGGATGTGCATGAGTGAGGACAAAATGCGCTGGAAAGGACCCGTGTTGATCTGTGGGCCATGTACACAGCCTGGAGAGCTATCATGAGTGACCGCTCCCGACCCAAGGTTTGGGCCGGGGTGTTACACATAACATTGTAATATACAGTGGACAGTTATTTTATTTTGGTTTTCAAATTAAATTATTTTCAAATTCATTGATTATATAAACAAAAGATAATGTGAGATAAAGGAAACATATGCATACATTTATACATAGAGAGGTAGACGATATGGAGGGAATGAAGATAGTCGCTCTTTCAGTGACGTAGGATTTTGGTGATGGGAAGGGTGGGATTATACATGGTCATATGGTGCTGCATATGGATTCTCAGTAAGTCCTGCTTAAGACGGTGTCATTCGTCTTAAGTTTAAGACAAGTCAAAACAAACCATATAGTGGTAATATAAAGACAAAAAATTTCGTATTTTTCGGGGAACACGTGGGGTGATTTGATATGTATTTGACTCGTGTTAAGTTTAACACGGATAGTATCCGTTTTAAATAGAATATGTGATGGATTATCTGAAGTGTTTGGACTTTGTTTATTCCTCAGTTCGGCCCAATTCAAAATAGATTGAACATGTGTTTAATTACGAACCTATCCAATTAACATGAGCCGAAATCATGTTGCTAAAATTTGCTAAGTTAAAATGTGTAAATGCGAATGAATATCGTGTTATTTTCATTTCGCCGATGTTTGATGTAACGATATTAGTTATATTTTTCATTTTCCAGATTATTTTATAATAAGAATATATCGAACATACACACCTTAAATTGAAAAAAGAAAAGATCTGCACAGTCAAGTTATATTAATTTATTATTCATACTACGTTTTTTTATTTTATAGTTGATAAGAGTAAAAAATCAATACGGCTGTTTTGTGAAATAAGTCAATAAAATTATTGTCTAATACTCAAGTTCTCTACTCTCATATATTAGAAGCGTTTCTCTGGCGTATTTCATACTGTGTTTTACAAAGCAACGATATTTACACTGTAATTTGTAAATTTATTAGATTTTTCTACTATTTGTAAATAATACGAAGTATTGTTCGAAATTTAAATTTTGATTAACAGTTATTAAAATTTTATATCAATATTTATGCTTTAAATCGAATATTTTCTATGCAAGTTTAATACCAAACCCGTACAATTTTGTACGGGTATAAAATTAGTAGGGATTAATTATTCATTTTTTTCGTGCTTAGGATTAAGACAATGTCAATGTTGGAATAGCTTTGCTTTTATGGAAGTTTCAGTGAAGCCAAAAAAATGAAACCATGGTCAAACTAATCAAATCAAAACGTAGGCACAATCTTCTCCAATGTAATCAAAGGAAAGAAATGTTTTTCGAAGACATGTAATGAGATTGAGTCGTTAACAATTAAACAAGTTAATAGTTCAGTAGTAAGTCATTTTTGTTTATGTCATTGCATGCAAAAGTCATAAAAAACTCAAATCACTACTAATTCTTGCAACTTTATTCTTTCATTAATAATTGTCAAAATTGTGTTTAAAACACATTGATTGAATGATTCAGAGACTTCATAATATTAAACGTGTATTAGCGAATTCAATAATTGAGTACGGTTTAGTCTATCATATTACAAAGTTATGGAATAAGAATTATGAATACTACGGTGTAACTACTAAATAATTGATTGTTGTTTATTTTGTTAGATTTAGTAACGTGTTATGACCCAATCAACACAAGAACAAAAGTGCGAGCAGACTGCAGACATTATTGATAAAAAAATTCTTGGTAGACTAGTAGGTAATGTAAAATGTGAATTAACGTGTTCTAATCTCATAATGAACATGTCTAAATTGAATGCGGAAGTAATAAAAGAGATCAGTTACTTACCTCCAGCCATTGTTTATTTTATTTTATGAAAATATCTTACACGTAATTCTTGTTGAACTTGTGTATAAATAGCTTCGAAAGTGAACAAGGTAAAATTATCAAACATAACAAAGGGCTAATACAAGTCTATCTTCATGGCTAAAGGATTGTTTGCAAGCGTCGTGTATGTTTTAGCACTGAGCCTTATTGTTAACTTATGGCTTCTCGCGCCAGTACAAGCTGATGAACATGAGAGGAAGGTAAACTACTTTGTGTCATACTAACAGTGATTTTATATACAGTACAATGTTGTTTTCAATGTTGTTAAATGGTCGGTCTAATACGTCTCCTTTGAAATGTTTGTTATAGGCGTATATTGTGTACATGGGTGACATCGAGATGACTGATATCCCTGTAACAGACATTTACCTGAAGATGATAAAGGATGTTATTGGAGGGTAAGGGGATCAACTACTGTCATGTTCATATTGTCAATTGATTACCATAATGTTGCAAAATATACTGATAATGTCGATAAACTTGATTTACAGTAATCTTGTACACCTCACAAAGGCTGCGGAATATTTGCTTTATTCTTTCAAGAACTTCAAAGGATGTGTGTTACATTTAACTGATAAGGAAGCTGACATAATCGCAAGTACGCCAACCTCATTACTGTTTTATCTCTCTTTAAGTTTTTTCAGTGAAAACAAATACTATTTGCTGTTCAGTATTCTTGCTAATCAGGTGTGATGTTAAATGTAATGTTAGAAATGGCGGGAGTGGTGTCTGTATTCCCAAGTCGAAAGGGCTCCCTTCATACAACAAGGTCGTGGGACTTCATGGGTTTCCCATTGGATGTCGACAGAAATACTGTTGAGTCTGATATTATCATTGGTGTGATCGACTCTGGAATTTGGCCCGAATCTGAGAGCTTTAATGATCAAGGCTTCAGTCCACCTCCTGCAAAATGGAAGGGTCATTGTGACACTTCCAACAACTTCACCTGCAACAAGTAAGAAATTCTCCGTCATTCAATTTGTCTGAATACTTTTTGCAAAATCTGTGAGGGCCGGTATTTTAGTAAACGTATACAACCTATGCTTAATTTTTAAGATTGTACGTGATCGTCTATTAGATACGATAACAAATCATGACTGATTATCATTCGAAAGGGCATAGTTAAATAAATGTTGGTGGCTACATTCAAGCAACAAATTACGAGGGTGATATAGTTAACATAATGACACAACATTTATTCAGCAAAATGATAGGTGGACAATACTTTAGAGCAGATGGCAATGTCACAGCAAATGGCATAGCCTCACCCAGAGACTCAAGCGGGCATGGGACCCACACAGCATCCACGGCAGCAGGTGGAGCAGTAATCGATGCAAGCTTCCTTGGGCTAGGCCAAGGAACGGTTAGAGGTGGCGTCCCATCGGCTAGAATAGCCACGTACAAGGTTTGCTGGGCAGATAATTGCTATGCTGCTGACGTTCTGGCTGCATTTGACGCGGCTATATCCGATGGAGTTGACATTATTTCAATTTCTGTTGGAGGATACTCCCCTTCTTATTTTGAGGATCCGATTGCAATTGGAGCTTTTCACGCGATGAAAAAAGGTATTTTAACGTCGAACTCAGCTGGAAACGATGGGCCAACACTTAACACTATGAAGAATTTGGCCCCTTGGGTTCTTAGTGTGGCAGCTAGCTCGATTGATCGTAAGTTTATCACAGAGGTTAAGCTTGGTAACGGTATGATCATCCAGGGTATTTCATTGAACCCATTTGATCCATTAAACAAGACGTTTCCTTTAATTTATGGCGGAGACGCACCTAATCCTTTATCCGATACTGCATCTGATTCAAGGTAATATAACTAAACTGCATAATTTAACCTAGTATCTTTCAATACAACAAATTGTATTATCTTTAATCATGTCCATTTTATATTTATAATGTTCGTGTACTAATTATACAGGTATTGTCGTGGAGACTCGTTGGATAAGACACTAGTTCAAGGGAAGATTGTTATATGTGACGCTCTGATCTCCGGTGAAGCATTATTCATTGGTGGTGCCGCAGGGATGATTCTGCACGGCCTGGATAAGCAAGATCAACCACTTTCATTCCCCATTCCGGCATCTTACCTTCGGGTTGAACAAGCCACTCACGTTCTCTCATACGCTAGAAACTTAACAAGGTACTATCATTATGTGGGATACAAGTGTAAACGAGCTGGTGAGTTCGGAATTATCTCCGAATTTTGAGCTGCGGCTCGAAACTCGCCTAGCTCGTTTCGGAAAAAGCTCGAGTTTGGTTTGTCATTACGTTCTTTTCTCTAATCAGTTTTAAATATAACTAAAAATTACAACATATTTACACCGAGTATATGTAAATTCTTGAGTAGATAACTTATAAAAAGTACTAGTACTTGTTATGTTATGGATACGGCTACTAGTATTAGTTATATGTAAAAGAATTTATCTACTTTCTTAACATGACTTTGTGTGTATCATATGCAGTACACCATATGGAACTATATTGAAAAGTGTTGAAATCGGCGACGCATCCTCGCCCATTGTAGCCTCATTTTCTTCCAGGGGTCCAAACTTTATATCACCAGGAATCCTCAAGGTACAAGCCATCAATCCCATCTCATTTAAAAAGGGTATGTATAGTCGTTTTAATAAGTCAAATATACTTATATAGAAAAATAATACAACAAATACATAAGAATGAATACACACAAAAAATTTCTTTTATTTAGGGTTAGATTTTTTTGTCATAAACTACCTTTTATTTAGGGTTATTTGTGAGTAAATATCTTTCATTTTGTTTTTTACTTTTAACTCCCTTTCATTTCTTCTTTTTACATAAAAAACTATCAAAATTCCACCTCTGGCGAAAAAAAAGTCCACATTCCGGCATTGACTTCCTATTTTATCCCTTTGTCACACATATAGCCCATATTTATTTATTTATTTACTCAACAAAGTTTGAAAAAGTTCATCTCCATACCGAACACCTTATCAAAGTCTCTTCCACGAAATAGCAACGCATCCACCATCTGAATCTCCCTCTTCATTTAGGTCGTTACCTTTACTGCCACCTTCACCTTAATGTTTATCTCAGTCATATTAAAGTTCATCTTTCTCTATTAATGATATTTGAAAGCCCAAAAAATGAAAAATAATAGTTCAAAATTGACCCTAAATAATAAAAGCTAGTTTATGACAAAAAAAAATCCTTAAGGTTATGAACTTTCATACCCATTTTCTTGAATTTTTCTCTCTGGTTTTCCTTGTCATCCCTCCATTGCATCCTTCCCCATCGCCTTCCTATGACCTACCTACTCAGAGCCTCCGCACCGCACAACAACTATAGCCACCCCACCCACACCGTACCCCCACTCATCCTTATCGCCCTCACCTCCTGAACACCGACCACCACATTTTGACCTCCGATGTCCGAACTCTGCCCCTCCCACCAGTCAGCCACCTTTACTATATTTCTAATTTTTATCAACACCACTTTTATAGAATCGAATTTCATTAACCCTAAATTTTTTAAAACTCCCAAATTTGATTAGTTTATTAAATTAAAATCATTACTTCATCAACATGGGAGTTAACATTCATAATTGAGTAATATGATTTAAATTTGATAAATTTCGTTAGGAAAAGAGATACAGAGAATTTTGTTTTTTTTTTCTTAGAAGAAGTGTAAGGCAACTAAAACTAATGGTATAAAATATTGATAGAGTAATATTTTTATTTGAAAATGCAATTACGTAAGTTATCATTTATATTTCATACTTCTCTTCCATTTGCACCATTTCACTTTTTTTTTTTTGCTATATTTTTCTTACTAGTTTTAAGCCCGTGCAAAAATGCACGAAATATTTTCTAAATTATATGAAGTAATATTTAAAATATGTTAAATAATACAAATATAGTTAGACATAAAGTGACGATATAATAACAATAATAATATTGTTATAAGTTTTAGCTTGTGGGAATATGATTGCACGGGATTTAATAATTAAATAAAATAAGAATATAGCACACTAATAAATAAATTTACCATTTATAATAATTTAGATAATTTCATTTACTATTAGACTTACATAAGAGTAAAGAACAAATTTCACTTAATATGAAGTATCATCAATCATTTTAACTAAGAAGAGAAATAAAATGCTCACACATTTGGCCAGCTCTGATCGACCCCTAAAGAAGCCTGCTTTGATTGTCACCCAAGTCTTTAGTTTATTTTCCTATTCGAATAATGTAATAATAAAATCTGACTCGGAGAGTCAGGTTTGCACTATGTAAACTCTATTTACTGTTGCAAAAAAAAAAAAAAAAAAAAAAAAAAAAAAATCAATCATTTTAACAAACCACAAAATTTTTAAAACCCAACAAAAAAATAGACATTAAGCTCAAAGCCTCCTCCAAACCTAATCAGCCTAAATTAAAACATTCTCAATGTCAAAGCTTCATAGCATATAATCCCTAAACTATACTCATATATGTAATCCTAATTGCTAACATCACTCATTTCATCCCATCGTTTAATTTTTAAATTCACTCTCCTTTTCTCATTCTATTATAAATTTTGCCTCATACCCAGAAATTCATCATAATCCTATAATACTTTGTTATGCTCCCTCATCCACAATTGATATTACATGCAAATTTAATGGATTGACTTCAATATTGAAGTTATTTAAAGAGATTAAATTGTTATAATAACTTCTTGTAAGTAACTAAGTATGATCCAAATCTATATTTGGCGTCTTTTTGTATTTGCTTGAATTTATATTAAAGTTGATTTATTTTAAATTATCTCATAAATTTTTTTTTTTTGAATTTATATTAAATTTGATATTTGTTTCGAATTTAAATACAAAAATTATAGAATAAAACGGTCTTATACCGTGAGGTGAGACGGTCATTTTTTAGAAAAAAATCATTCATCTATTGTTATCAACAAAAGTAGTTTTTACGCAGATACACCGTCTTATACTATGAGACCGTCCCAAATTACTCCTTATCAAATGTTTTTTTGTAAACTATATATAAGACTTAAAATTAGTACTTGTACAAATCTTCTTCTTCTTCTTTTTTTATAAATCGGTGTTTTTTCTTCTAAAAGTTGCGTATTATTATTGTTGTTGTTATTATTATATAGATAGCAAATTAATATTGCGTTGTGTTAAAATAAATTGTATTGAGAGTTGTCCTCTTGTGAAATCACAATTAAATCTGTCAATTTTGTAGGTGGGGCCACCTTTAGAAAAAGTTTTTTTTCTCCCCAAATTCAAGGAGCACGAAGTATCTAATGTTTTCTCTTTTATATATAGTAGATTTGTTCCATCAATTTTAGATTAATTAATTTATATATTATTATCACAAATTTGACAAAATAGAGTAAAACAGTAATATCATTTAACTCTTATTTTAGCAGTTAATGAGGAAAAAAAAAAACAAAACTAAAGTATAATGTAGGTAAACTATGCGTTTTTAAAAGCGAGTGTACTCAATGAATTGACATGAAATTTTAATTTAGGTGTGCAATAATGATAAAAATATAAGAAGTTGTCTAGTACATGCATTTTAATTAGTATAAAAAGTAGATGAAATTTGAGATGAAATGAAACTTCAAATCATGGTAAAAATAGAAAATTACATAAGTAAGGAAAAACTAAGAATGGTAGATGGTTTTGTAAGAAAATGAAGAAAATATGATAATATTTGGTAAAATCAAAGCTAGGTGCAAGTCAATGCTAAAATTTATATTTGTGATCGGAATAGTACACCCTAGTGGTGTCCGGCAAAAATAAAATTAAAAACGAAAAATTACAAAGTTGTATGAATTAAACAAAAACTTGTATTAGTGCCCGGCCCTGTCCAAGCTATCATTAAAATTTATTTTAATTAAATATACTTTAAAATTGCATAACTCATAAATTTATCATTAATATATTTTCTTATGTCATATCCTAAAATACGATAAAAAAAAAGGTAGGTGACAATTCATTACTCCCACCTTTAATATTTTACTTTAATCAATTGGTCAACTAATTGTTCATATATACTTCTTTTTATTGTTAGTATTGTTTCGTTTATTACATTCGTTATTACTACAGTTATTTTCACTACTTTCAATGTAATTATTGTTACTTTCACTACTCCCGTCGCAATTATTGTTTCTTTCACTACTCTCGTCGTAATTAATATAAATTAATTAATATACTTTCACTAATGCCGCATTAATATTAATGATTTCACTACTCTCGTTGTTGTTGCACTACTCCCAGTTCATATATTGTTACTTACACCATTAAAATGAGTGATTACTATAACTTCATTAGCTGATGAGTAAAACTGCAATTTTAAGAATCTCATATATATATATATATATATATATATATATATATATATATATATTACATATATGCATTAAATCAATTTAAAAGAATTATGCAATATTATATCTTTTGGAAACCTAGCTTGATTTATTTTCTTTTAATAGTTTCCAAGATATTTTGTGTAAGTTAAATAATTATGTAATATAAAAATTACTTTAGTTTAATGTATAATCTATGCTACTAAGTAATACCATAAGTGAGGCAAGTTTAAGGAAAATCGCCATATTATGTTATTTTCTAAATTTATACTTGCACCAAAATTATATAATATTTACATTGAAATCCCTTGTTCAGGTTTATCATACAGCGCTATCGATTAAAAACTATATAGTATAATTAATTTATGTAACTTTATTTTATTACATGTAAGTCCCTTGGTTTCAGAATTTAATATATAGTATAGATGGATAGATAGATTGAATATTACATAGCATTTGATAAAGAAACCTTAATGACACTACTCTATGCATTGGACAAACACAGCCGGACTTGACTGCCCCTGGGATAGCCATCTTGGCGGCATACTCACCGCTTGCAAGTGCTTCTATATTTAAAAACGATCCAAGATCTGTATTGTATATGATCGAATCTGGAACTTCCATGGCTTGTCCACACGCCTCAGGAGTTGCTGCTTATGTTAAATCATTTCACCCTACTTGGTCTCCAACCGCTATCAAATCAGCTCTTATGACTACTAGTATGTCTTCTATGCACCATCCTAATTTCCTACATTTTATTGTTCATTTTGTATTTTAAGTTATTTCTTTTTTTTACAGCTGAAAAAAGACGTAACTACATATTGTTTTGGCTTATAAAGCCATAGTTACATCCAAAATTATTCAACATAAAACAAACCATATAACTAATAAGACTAGTGCAACTACATAATTAAAGATACACTATCCCAAGGGCAACACTATCCATGAGTTTATCAAAAGCAAAGTATATATAAATAATTGTAATAACTCTTTCATATAAGGTTCTTTTTATGTTACTCGGATTTTACTTAATCACGTACAATTCATATAAGTATTAATACAACTAGTCGACCACATAGTGTCGGCTTCAATAGCCATGTAAACACATAATTTATTTATCGTTAACATTAAACTTTTTTTGTCAAAAATTACCTTATATTTAATGAAGTTTGTGAGGACATTAATTTACTTTTATTAATATATTATCCTCTACCTGAATTTAAAAAAAAAACCAACTATCAATATTAAGAATTTAGGGAGTTTTAATCAGTATTCCACATTTATGAAACTCACACACTCGAGGCAACATTTATTTATGTTTTTCTTTCCTTAATACATCTAAAAAATGTGCCCGGATCTTATCTTACTTTGGAGATGATAAAGAGATAGAGTAAATGTATCTTGTTTTGATGAATTAAAGAAGAAAGCTAAATCAATTAAAAGGTGTTAAATATGAGAAAAATTACATATAAGGCTATATTAATCATATAAGTTTGATGATCAACAATAAAAAATTGACCATAACAACTCACCGGACTTTTAGCGTATATAAGTAGTTTTCTAGCATAAATAAATAAATAAAACGAAGAACTGCAAAACAAAGGTAATCTTGTAAAAACGCCCTAAAGATAACGTAATTTTTTACGAAAACTCTTATGCTATTTTAAAATCAAATTTATGATTATTTCGTGAGGAGTACGTAGTACCACTATCTTAACCATTTGATAACATAGTCTTAAGGATATTTAAATTAAAGGTAAAAAATTGGTAAGTGTATGTTAAGATACATCTGAGTATCTATGAATCATCTATTATACATTAAAAGAATAACTCTATCCAAAGTTTTCCCTCCAAATGTGACCATTTAATACAGAACATTATTAATAATAATAATTATTTTATAATAAAATTTTATATTGAGTTAAATATCAATCGTTTAAATGTTAAAGTTTCTATTACCTCTACCTAAAAAATCGCACATTTACGCGGGATCTATACTAGTTGCATATTACATGCCTTGTTCATTATTGCAGAAGTTTAACAGTTGTTATGTTCATTCAAATTTTTTAGCCATGCCAATGAGTAGTGCATCAAATGAGGAAGCTGAATTCGCATATGGGTCAGGCCATTTAAACCCATTAAAAGCGGTAAACCCTGGCCTAGTCTACGATGCTAATGAAGAAGACTATATCAACTTTCTGTGCAATGAAGGGCTCAATGCAAGTCAAATTAGACAAATCTCAGGAAAAGCTAACAGTTGCAAGAATATGACAAAAAATGGAATTGGTTACCATGACCTTAATTACCCTTCAATGGCGCTCCAAACTGTTCCAGGTGCCTTTGATACAGTGTTTTATCGAACAGTCACAAATGTTGGTTTTCCAAACTCCACTTATCATGTTGTAGTGACGACTCTAGAAGGACAAGCATTAGGTATCAAAGTACAACCAAGTGTTCTTGAATTTGAGTCTTTAGGGATGAAATTGTCGTTCAGTGTGAGAGTTACGGGGAGTATTGGTTTACGAAGCCTAATATCTGCTTCTTTAGTCTGGGATGATGGTGAGCATCAAGTCAGAAGTCCCATTGTTGTGTATAGTTTATCATAGACCATACTTGTGCATGGTATGATAACATAAGTTTTTTTTAGAAAATAAATAGTGCATTGTAAACTGATTATCCAAGTCATTTTTCCGTTTGTCGATCCTTAATAATATAAACATGGGTTTCATCAACTAACTATTGATTCCGTAATTATGAAGTTTGGAGCATAAAATATGTATGCAATGTCTAGTCTGTCCTACTTCTTTCCTTCATATGATGGATAAGATTATCCATGGGTTCCTTTGCTTTGGTACCTTCCCTTCTAATAAGATTTACTTGGTAAATTTGAGTCTAGTTACCAAGACTAAGGCAAAATGTGGGCTTGGTATTAGAAGTTGTCTATTCCTTAACCAAGCTTTTGTTGTCAAGCTTAGCTGGAAAACCTTCTTTCTCACTTTCAATCTCGCCTTTTAGTGCTCTCCATAGTAATTACACTCTTAACAGTCATCACCCCTTATGCTTCTCATATGGCTTTCACATTGGGAACACCGTTGGGAAAGGTTTTCCTATCCTCCACAGTTCCTGCCTTGGGCCATTGGCAATGGCTATAACATTAGCCTTTGGTTCGATTCTTGGTCTCCCTTTGGAATTTTGAGGAACACTCTTCACAGCCCCCGAACCAATTTGATGCCTTTGGCAAAGAATCTTTCATTATTAGAGATAGAGCTTGGGATTTTTCTTATTTTTACAAGATTCCACCCAATGTCATCCTCATCATCATGTCTACCTCTTTGCTTTCATCTCCGCGTTCCAACCTAACCACTTCTTCACTCCTTTCTATTAACTCCTTTTCCCTGACTCTTTCTACCATCTTTCTCATCAGCCCTTAGCTTCTTTCTGTTTTCCCTGACCTTGATTGCTTTTGGAATACCCCTACCTAGCCTAAAATCAAGGTCTTTCTTTGGCTTGTTTGGTGGGACCATCTTTCACATCGGGTCACTCTTCTTTCTAGAAACATTACAGCTAACTCGTGGTGTGATCTTTGTGCTAACACCCTTAAGAGCTCTTTCCATTTTCTTCGCGAGTGTACCTCCTCGGAAAGTGTTCGAAATTTCTTCCACCCGCCATCATGGTTTTACGTGTGTAGCCTCTAGGAGTGGATTTTCAAAAACATCAACCCACGTCGCCTATTATGGCCTTCTATTTTCTCCTTATTCTTGTAGCCTTTGTGGGTTCGAATAAACTCGCGCCTTTTCAATCTTGACTCAACCCCCCTCTTATTTCTTGATGGTAAGACATCATCTTTCTTTTGACCAATTGTTCCCTCCTATTAGACCGAGTCTAAAAGTTAATATGGCTGCGTCTTTTTCTTCTTCTTCCTTTCTTTGTGGTTTAGGATGCATGGTTTGTGACTTGAATGGGAATTGGGTTTTGGGCTGGACTTGTAGACTACATGCTCCTGGTCCCTTAGCTTCCTAGGTCTTTGCTAGTTTAGAGAGTCTCACCAACGATAACTCCTTACATTGTCCCGTTCTTGTAAATCAAAAAATTTATTAGTTGTGTTGTAAATCAAAAAATATCCTTCACCATGTAAATCAAAACTTTCGATGACTAAGGCTTATGACTTTTACATGAAAAAATATCCTTCACCATATTGATCTAAGTCACTTTAACAAAAATGCAATAGTACAAAGTCATGGCCATAGCTAAGTTGACAACTCAGAAGAAGCTAGCCAACGTTGGTTTTATTAACGAAATAGGTATTGTTTTATTCAATAGATGTTTATGTAAAACAAATGAGACTTATTCTCAATTTTCTTCATATGCTCTTTTTCCAATAAAATTGGGCACATGCTAATGAATTGGATGAGAATAAGAAGCGGTGATTCTATTATGATACGAAATTTCTTCAAGGTGAATTGCAGCGGAAAAGAAAGGGATAAGCAGACACCAAGTTAGACCTATAACTTGATGAACGAGATTGGCTAACCAAGACCTATTGATTCCAATCGAGTAATAATTAGGAAACGCGTCCTAATTAATCACTAGTTTTGGATTATCGCAACAATCCGAGTTTCACAAACAAACGTAACACATGTTTAATTGAGAGACATAAGTTTTTCTTTTTATCAAAATGTTGGTTCCTCCAAAAAAATGGCTAAGACATCTATTTAAACTACATTACATGAATCAATATGAAAATCTAATTCCTAAATACAATGTACTAGAAAATGATACATTGAACTAACTAAAGTAATTATCGAGACTAAATGAACCTAACTATGAACTTGGACAATAATACTTGAACCGTCAGCCTTGAGATACGACTTCAATAAAGGCTCCATATTCAATACATTTGAGATACATTTAATCATCCCGAAATTCATTTAACCAACCAAAATACTCATCGGGAATGCATTAAACTGATCTCCGATTTTTAATTGAATCCGTCTCTCCATTGACCCATATCTCAACTCGTATCATATATAATGATAGCTTGGTTTTCAATCCAAGTCATTATGTTTATGGAATTTATGTTCTAAAATTTTCATTATACAAAGTTAATATCTTAAACATAAA
Organism: Heliosperma pusillum; assembly: GCA_022085475.1. Classification (NCBI taxonomy): domain Eukaryota; kingdom Viridiplantae; phylum Streptophyta; class Magnoliopsida; order Caryophyllales; family Caryophyllaceae; genus Heliosperma; species Heliosperma pusillum. The sequence goes on along the minus strand of JAIUZE010006983.1, from coordinate 15,911 downwards.
GTATTGTGACAAATTGATCATATGAGAAAATATAATGATTTGATCATTATAATCGCCTAAGTTAAGAATTTGATTCTTACTTATGGACTTGTAACTAAGTATCACAACTTTTTGAAATAAGAAAGATCAATTGCATAGTGATCAAATTGAGTTAATGAACTCACATTTGGGGATTTACAATCCATATAAGCCCCAAGATAAGATCTTATAACGCCAATATGACTTCATACGAGTTATGGAAGGGATGAGAACCCTAAATTTGTACAAGACATGGATGTAGATCCAAGTATTTAGCGTAGATAGAACAAGACTATTGAGAAGTTAGAATACAAAGTCTAAACAAATAAGTCTGCTATAGATCGCTCAAAGATAATACGAGCATTTTACCTCATTAAACCATGAGAACAAAGCTGTATGTGGCTCATGATGCTATCCTTCAAGAAAATATGTGTATTTTCAAAAGGATGGAGTGGGAGAAAATTTTCCACAAACTAATTTTTGGATAGAGAGACAAGAGAAAATGTTCTTAAGTCGTCCAAGGTTAGAGGCTAGTAGTTAAAATTATTACTTTTTGAAAGTAATAGGAATATGATCAATAAATTGGCGGCTATAATTTCCAATTCGAATTTGTTGCATAAGAGCCTTAAGAATACAAGCTGGATACTATACATATAAAATTACTTGGGGAGGTTTGGACCTCCCTAGGGTGAATAAAACTTTATTGTAAAGTATTATATATATAAGTTAAAATATAACCATCTTTGAGATCCAAGATTATTGCAACTACACCTCGTTGAAAGTATATGTATGACAAAGTGACTAAGAGTTGTGAAAGATACCTTTCTAAATGGGCATTTAGAAGTAGACAATTTGTCTACAAATCTGAGGAGATCAATGTGTGATCCTAAGACAGCACTTGAGATGTTGTAATAATAATTGCATAACAATAGAGAATGGTTTCCTCGAATTGTCGAAGAGCCATGTTTATGCATGAAATTAACTGGAAGCTAGATCTATCATGTAACACCCGGAAATGTACCCTATTTTTCTAGTAGAAATATTTTACGAAACCTTTTCAGCAAATTTAAGTTTTATTTTGGAATTTAAAGTTTCGAGTCGAATTTAGAATTTCCGAGTTCGTATTTGGAATTTCTGCGAGATTCCATGAAAATCCCGTCTAAGGCGAGTTTGACTTTTCTTGACTTTTGAGTCGAGTTTGACTTTTCTTGACTTTTGAGTCGAGTTTGACTTTTCTTGACTTTTGAGTCGAGTTTGACTTTTCTTGACTTTTGAGTCGAGTTTGACTTTTCTTGACTTTTAAGTCGTCTTTTGACTTTTCTTGAATTTTAAGTCGTCTTTTACTTTTCTTGAATTTTAAGTCGTCTTTTACTTTCCTTGACTTTTAAGTCGTCTTTGACTTTTCTTGACTTTTGAGCCGACTTTGACTTTCGTTGGCTTTTCCGACTCACCCTTTACTTATACTCCCTCATAACCTATTTTTCCCTCATTTTCCACTTACTCCTTCTTCCTCATCAAACCACCAAAACCTAAGTTTCCATATGTGATCAAGCTTTAAATCATCGCTACACCTTCGTTACTCGCTCAAATTCACGTAAGTTCGTCTCATTCTTCCCCTCTTACCTTCCTCTATCCGTATTAGTAATAAAATTACCGTCTTTCTCGCTTTTTAAATTATCCGTCTTTTCAAGATGGATGATATTCCTCTTTTATATCTAATGTTTGTAGGTGGAGACTAGGAAAGCTTAGTAAACCGTTTAAAGACGCGTAAAGGTAACGGTGAAGGGTTACTCGGTATCATTTACGTGTTTTACATGATTTCCATGTTAGAATTCGTATTTAGAATACAATTAGAAAGCTTGGAAATTATGATTTTGATGATGATTGTTGTTAGTTGATGATTGTTGATGATGAATATTGATTGTTGATAGTTGATAGAAGTGAATTATGAAAATTTGAAATGATAGAAATGGTGTTGTTGTTCTCGGGTGACTCGTGCAAATTCACAGCACTGACCCTTTTTGTAGAATGCTCATATCTCCTTCGTTACTTGCTTGTTTTGGGCTTGTGACCACTCGTTGGAACCGTAAGAGGATAAGCTATCACCTCGACTTGGAATTTCTGCATTCCCCATATCTAGAACTCTAGTTATGACAGTTTGAAGTGAACCCTTATTTAAGTTAGTTTCCAAACTTGTTGTTTTGGAGAGTTATCTATGTTTCTTATTTATTATGCTTCTTAAACTTGGTCTAATGCTTGGGTATCATGTATTGATTCATGTTTTGGATATACGATATTTTATTCGCTTGTATCACATGTTTTGTGACGGGTTTTGGTATGTCCCACTTTGAGTCGGTTTTTACAAATGTTACGGTTTGAGCACTATTTTGTCTTGTGCTTTGTACTCTCATTCCCTTGGCTACCTTCCCGTTCGTAAGGCTGGAATGTCGGAACGGAGAGGTATCCTACTGCTTAATTGCATGTGTAGTGGGCATATGACGACGTTGTTGGGAGTTGAACGCTATGCGTTGTTCGACCCGGCCGTCAAATGTTGTATACTTGCGAGGTGGTGTTATTTGCATGTAGCGTACCGCTTGTTATGAGGCTTGAGCTCTTTTCCGCCTTTTCGTGAATTGATCTACCCAATTGGGGTACTCGGCGCCATATATATTGTAAGACCGAGTCTTGGATGCGAAACGTTTTATCGCATGTCGAATCGGAAACACGTTATATTCCGAGATCCTGGCCAGGTTTAGACTAGGACCGGATATTTATTATCGTCGTGCTACCAGGAGGAAATTAGTCTACATATACGAAATGTAGCATCGTGTATGAGTTCAGGGAAATGCTTTATCCCGTGGATGCCTTTAATCATACTTGCCATGTACACGATGCTAGTGCGTTTCATTTACCGTGAGAGATGTCGTCTTGTGTCGTTCTTGAATGCGTGATTTCATGATATTGTTCATGGTCATTGCATGATTGGACACCGTCATGTCTTGGTTCGTGAATGGATGATAATATGTTGGATTTCGTGAACCATCGCATGACTTGACTGGTTTGTCTGTCGAGTCTCAATCTTATCAATCTTATACCGCTAACGGTGAGATGCAAGCCCTAGTGAGCGTATTCGGTTGCCTATGAGTGTCTTCCCCGAGTCTTTGAATAACATGATGGTTTCGGATTTGATTTCCATATGATCTTATCATTATATATTGGATTGCCTATCTTTTCTTATCATAACTCACATGTATATCTATATATGCATGCGCTACTTTTGTATTTCCTTATATGTACGTTAAAGGTGATATGGCTGGGAGAACCCGGAGTTACTCCCCACTGACTGTGGCGTTCATGTTTTTCATGAATGAACAGGTTGCTTGCTTGGATGCCTTTTTGGATATGATGTTTTGGGGTTCGTGTGTGAGCTAGCGGGCGTTGTCCCTGGAAGTTTTCACCTCTAGACGATATTAGCTAGTTTTGCTAAACACTTGTTCTTTGCTAACATTTTAAGAGACCCCGTCTCTTTATTGTATATTCCTTACTTAGTTGTAATATTTTGACACTCCTCGTGTTATATAACTTGCATGTTTAAAGGTTTTTAAAATACCGTATTTCCGCATATCTTTTCACATGCTTGTATGTTTTATATTTCCGCATTCGCGAGGGTTGTCACATATCATGTGTAGACGTGAAGGTTAGTGGGAGTTATAATCATCATGTATGGACATGAAGATTAGTGGGAGCACATTGTCTTCCATGTCATGTATGTAAGAGACTTATTAATCATTAGAAATGATTTACTAACATTGCCTTCCGTGGAGGAGTGTTTAGGAAATCATTTCTAAATGAAAGACTTGGAAGAAGCATATCGTATCTGAGGCAAAATATCTTCAATGTCTTATATGTAGGAGACATATCAGACATATCAATCACTAGGGAATGATTTACTGACATTGTCTGCCATGGAGGAGTGTTTGGGAAATCAATTCTAGATGAAAGACTTGGAAGAAACATATCGTGTCTTAAGTATCCAAAATCTATAGTGATAGATGAGAGAGGATACTGGCGTTAAGATGAGAATCTTATATTGATAAGGATCCTTCATCTAAGCATCAACATGATAAAAGAGTTCTTCATATTGATGAAAGTGGGATCACTATGAAGTAGTCATAGTCATCCACTGAACCTAAGAGTTGTTGATCACATGATTGCTAATGTTGCCGCCATTAGGCCAGTCATGTATGCCAAGCTATGCACATACCTTGATAAGTTGTATGCTTGGAGCATGACAAGTTGATAACAAATAATCCACATGAGAGTCATTGGATAGCCTTCAAGAATGTACATGAGATTCTCGAGGAGAACTATGAGTTTATTCTTATATTTGGTAATTATAACTTAGTAGCATGTAAAGTGTCACACGAGCCCAAGTTTCCAAACCTGTAAAGGATCTGACAAAATCCAAGGCTAAATTTTTTTATATTAAAGGCGAATAAATAAAAGGGATGATTGAAGTGTCAATCATTGAAAATTCTACAAATAGAATCTTAGTACATAATGATGAGGATGAAGTGAATTACAAGGATCTAATAAGTAGACCCTTCCACCAAGATACTCATCACGTGGTTATCATGATAACAAGTGGGAGCATCTTTCAAGATTAAAGAGCCCAACTCTAGATAGAGATCTAAAAATGTACTTTGAAAATTTCATGTTATTAGGAATAACGATGATTGGAAAGAAAAAGAGCAATTCATAAAGTTGGAACAAATGGATACATAGTATATCCACCATCCAACCTTTTATTGCATTTAGACAAGATGGCAATGAAGTGTCATGAACCTTGTATACTTAAGATTATATGATATGAAGCAATAACATTGTGTTGATTGTTCATATGTGATAATCACATTTATCGTTTGAGTTTCTAAAACTCATTATTGTGCTTTGTTATATCCAAATAGGTTGTAGTGACAACTTTGAACCCTATTAAAGTGAACTGGATTAACATAGCCTTGGCCCCTAGTTGCTTACATGAGGTGACGTCTCAAAGTGACTGGAGTGTGATGCGATTGATTGCAAGTTCAAGTGCCATATAGTCATATGAGATGACTAGTCGATCACATAGGCAGACTGTATGGGACACTCTGTTGTGCAGTGACCGCTTATAGAGTTCTGGCAAATCATATAGTCTGGTCGTGGCAAGAGCTGCTATAGTATTCTTTTTGAGTCAATTCTTTAGACTAGATAATATTCGCCCAAATCGGCATAGTTTCTGATTGACTTTGAGTTTTGCCCCAAGCCATTTTGCAAAAAGGGGCGAATGGGCAATTATTGGGTCATGAAGGACTGTGAGTGTACGAAGAGAATAGTGCGATAGAAATTGTCCAACCCCTTGTCAAGGTTAACAAATATCTCAAGGCCACTCGAGGAGTATTAAGCTGGAAATGCGTGGCCACGCTCGGAAGGTATCTACGGTAGATAATTTCGGCCAGACAGTTACTCTCCTGATCGAGGAAACCACTTTAGATATGAACACGTGAAAGTACGACCTGCGAGACACATTGCATTGAGTGGGACATTTAAAATAGGACAAGAGAATTGGAGACGCACACTTGTAGCGAACAAGTGGAAGATTGTTGGAGTAAGTGTCCTCAACAATAGTGTGATCACTTAATTAAATCTCATTAACAAAAATACAAAGGGATGATTAACATTATAGTCAACTGATCCACATTAATCGATAATGATTGACTTACTAGAGTTTGACATTACTGTCGTATGACGGTGGTGATCAGTTGATCCCTTAAGGTCACACCGAAAGGACGATTCCCTTATCATGTAAGTTAATTAATTGTATAACGATATAGATTAATTAATCCCTTGAACAGAACAAGTTTACAAGGGAGAAGTAAATCTTATTGTAATATGATTAAATAAGATTCAATAATATGATTAAATAAGATTCAATAATATAATTGTTATATTAGAATGCTTAATGTTTATGAAACATTTTAGATAAGCATGATTGGTTGATCATAATTACAATTAGTTGTAGACTATGTCAACCAAATATGAGATGACCCATTTTATATATATGTGATTATAAATTATTACTTAAAATGTTAAGTTTAATTTATTTGACATGAAATTATATTTAAACTAGTTAAATACATATTTATATTATAAAATAACATGTCACATGTCACATATGTGACGATTGACAAAATCACAAAATAAAATGGACACCCATGTTAACATGGGTGCATCGGTTTTACAAGGTGTACGGTAGGATTTAGGTTTTGATTAAATGTTCTAATCAAAGCTTAAACACCATGATTACTACCCTAAATGCCTATAGCCACCCTACTACCTTGTTAAGACAAAAAGTAAAATCATGCCCTCCCTTCCCAAGGGGGTGCCAGCTTTGTGAGGTAAATAAGAGGATGTTTTCCTCTTGTTTAATCACTAGTTCATCTCATTATTCTACTACTCCAACTTCTCAATAGAAATCAAATATTCATAAGAAACTTGAGAAGTTTCGTAAGAACTATTATTCAAGCATTGACACTATATTACTAGTGTAGTAATTTTGAAGTGTTGCATGCATTTTTATGGGTACTCTTATATTGTTCTAGTATATCAATATTTGAGTGATTAGGGAGTGTCTAGGTGCAACTAATTGGAGTGTTCCTACACTTGGAACTAGGAAGATCATCCCTCCATCTTAAGCTCAAGAACAAGAGTAAGAAGCAGTCTTACTCTGGTGCCCATTTCGTCCAAAACCAAAGTGAGGGAACAAGTTTTCTTCTAATCTTTATTTTATATAGTTTGCATGCACTAGATCTTGGAAACTAATTAAATGGTTAATTAGTTAATCATAAGAAGTGTCTTATGAGTAGGTATATGAACCTAACATCCGTATCATACACAAGATTTGAAAATGCCTTTCAAACCTTGGATTATGATCAAAACTTGATCGTTTTTTCTTAACTTTATTGCAAATTTCGGTAAAACTTGTTGAATACAAAACATTCTATCTATGCTACTAATAATAACTAATTTTAATAGTCCTAAGACTCTCTTATCTTATTCTCGACGACAATCAAACTTCTTCTAATCTTTATTTTCGAGTAACTTCTAATGAGGGTTTAAATTACCTTATTATATTCCTACTAGTTCAAGTTACTCGAAAATCAATCATACGTGATCTATTTATAAATAATTGTATCTTACATGGACAATATTGTTCAAAGGATTCGAGAAATACTTCATGCGTGTAGGTGCACGAAGGTTTTTAAAGCGAGACAACTTCAAGATTACAGAGCTGTTTGAATTCAAAGGAGGAACCAACCCGGAGGATTATCTTGAATATGAAATAATTATCGAGGGTATGTTTGATCTTGAAGATTTGTCCTACATGAAGCATGGTAAATATGTTATCCTAAAGCATGTCAGGAATGCATCCTTGTGGTACGAGAACCTGAATGTGAATCATTTTCAGGAAGACAAACAAAAGATTAGTTGCATGATAAATTACGGCGTTATGAGGGTACTAATTTAGCAAAGTCAATAACGCGTTTATGTAAAGTCCAATTGTCATCCTACCAAAGAGCGGTAATGCAAATATACGAATGCTCAACCCCATAATCATGGTGTAGAGTCTATTGATCGAATACGAAAGAGGGGGGGGGGGGGGGGGGAATTGAGTATTAAAAACTAGCCCCACTTTTTCGATTTAAATGATATGTAATTAATTATTTGATCTTATAGATTAAAATCAACTAATTAATTAATCAAAGTAAGTACTAGTAACGAAATAATGAAAAGTAAAGAGAGGCACACGTGATTTTTGAAGTGGTTCAGTTTCACAAGTCGAAACCTACGTCCACTATTCTCGATCAATAATCTTTAGTACCTTTCTCCAGATTACAAAAATTATCAACCCACTCGTATAAGCAACTATGATTATAACTCAAGGTGAGTATCGCTAAATACTCTATACTATCTTACGTTAATAAGAAAGTACAATATAACTCACAAGGATTCTCGTTAAAGAACAAGTAAGATTATGTGATGTACTATTATCCAATAACGTATTTCACGTGAGCGATTGACAAAGAAGATGCACGACTATTTTCGAAAAACAAACATTAAAAATAATAAATATTTTTCTCAACGTTTGCTTTTAAAAACGATTTTGAAAATTCTCTCAATGTGTCTGTAAGTCGTTGTTGAATGATTGAGATGAAAGGAGTATTTATAATAGAAGCATAGGAGATATAAAATCTAAAACCCTAGCTTTATTTTTAAGAAAGATTTTTATCTTTTAATATCTCAAAATATTATTGCTTTATCTTTTAGAAAGATATTTATCTTTAATATCTCAAAATATTGTGATAGCATTTTTAAAACAATGCTAAGAAAATGAGTATTTGTCGTTTTGGATCAGGTTTAAAACTATTTATCAAAATGGTGTCCACGTAGGAACGGATTTCGCGAACCAAAAACAAGGAGGAAACACGCCATTGGCAATGGCGTGTTTCTAGTGAGTAGGAAAATGCAAACTTACAAAAACGGACTAAAAGTAAACACGCCATTGGGAATGGCGGGTTTTCTCACAGAGACACGCCATTCCCATTGTCGTGTATGTGAACAGTACAATTTTTTTTTTTTTCTAAAAATAAAATTTTTTTTGGAAAAAATAAAAAGATTTAAAGACACGCCAATGGGAATGGCGTGTTTGTTCCATATTTCAGGTTTTGAAAACCCGAGCCTACGTGGACACCATTTTGATAAATAGTTTTGAACCCAACCTAAAACGAGAAATATTTATTTTTTCAGCATTATTTTAAAAATGCTTTCAAATATTGTTGTAAAGATATATTAGAATCTTAGGTTAAGGTAAACAAGGAAACCAAGCCATGATGGCCGAAATCCTCATCACCAACAAAACCCTAGGAGCACGCAACCCTAGGAGGCACAATCCTTGGTTTTCACGAAACCCTAGGTGGCACAACCACTAGGTGAGCTTATTAGCTTAACAACAAATTGAGATAGAATATATTAGAAACCCTAGGTAGCATGACAACTCATAAGTTGTATTACTAACCAATAGAATCTCATAAATACATTATCTATTAAAACTTTTGATTAATATAAAAATACTCTTTCTCTTTTTGAAAATATTTATAATATTTATTTCCAAAATCATGCATCAACTCTTATCATCCAAAGTTATAGGTTAAATCTATAACTTTGAACTTTAGTATGTAAAGTTATAAGCGAGTCATAACTTTACAAACTTAAAATCACTCTAATGTAATAGTTACCGAATGACGACCTATAGTATCTAATCTTCACAAAGATTTTCAGTATACGGATCATCTCTTCATCTTGATCACAAAGACCCTCCATCTTGAGTATTGTGTTATTTGAGGTAGATCTTGCTTGAATTGTTTCTTTAAAGTTATAATCAAGGTAACTATAACTTTGCATATGAACTTCCAAAGTTATACCTGAAGTTCTTATAACTTTGTCTCACAGAACGCTTGAAAGTTATGACTGAAGTTCCTATAACTTTGATCTTCTTTCTTGTAATTGTTGTTAGCTATGATAAGACTAAAGCACACAATTACATGCATATGATATATCAATTAACGCACATTATCAAGTATAAACACATGGCATTATCAAAACTATAAAATAGGTCCAATACATGGCCATTAGTAGTTATACTAAATTTACTTTTAGTGTTTTCAAACATAGAAATAAGATTTCATTTTGCCGTCAAATATTGTACCACACCATTATTTCTAACAACCCTCTTACTCGTTTCTTTTTCTGGCGGGGTTGATTTTTTTTTTGGGTTTTTATACGTGGTGACGCTGTGTTTTTTCAAATTTTACATGGTAACCTTACTTTTTCACAAAAACACATGGTAACCCAATACTCTATAAACACTTGTTAACATGACCCTAAACATGTAATACGCCAAATTTTCGTTAAGTAGTTGACGGAAAAATGACGTGGCTAATCTCATTTTGATTTTTTCTACATGGTAACCTCGTGTTTCAGAAAATTCTACAAGATACCCTTTTTTTGTTGCAATGCACAGACATTTCCCTCTCATTTCTACTCGATTGCAATGAAAAAAAGTAATTAACCGGTCCATGTTGAAAAATTACAGTAAATTGACTAATTGAATGAAAATAAGAGGGAAATGATTAATTGATGAAAAATGATCATCAATTAAGATGTCTCGTTTAGCCTCTTGAAGATCATCACCCCACAAAAATGATGGGAACTTTCTCCCTTGCCATTCATATCACAATAAACAAATTTAACCATAATAACTTGTTAATAACCAATGACTTCTCAAAGTGAGTTGCTCCTTTGTCGGCACCATACTCACTCAACTAAGTTGATTGTGCTATTTCTCTTACTCATATGAAGGCAATAGATGTCATTAGTCATATCATATCTAGCATTGGTATTTGATAATCCATTTGTTCCGTATATTTTCAACCCATTTCCACTCATATATATTTTTAATATTTTCGTCTTCATAAAATTGTGGGTTTAGACATTATTATTTTGTAATTGAGTGAAAATGAGGGAAAATTGATTAATTGAGTGAATATAAGCGTGCGGGTTTTGCAAAAAAAAAAAAAAAAGGTTATTGTAGAATTTTTTTGAACATGAGGTTACCATGTAGAAAAACTCAAAATGCATCCGCCACGTCACTTTTCCGTCAACTATTTAACGGAAAAATTGACAGAATACAAGTTCAGGGTCATGCTTATAAGTATGAATAGAGTACAGGGTTACCATGAGTGTCTGTGAAAAAATAAGGCTACCATGTAGAATTTGAAGAAACACAAGGTTACTATGTAGAATAACCCTTTTTTTTTTTAATATATTCATTAAAAGTAGGGTGTTCAGAAAGTGCAAAAAGTTCTTTCGTTTGAATTATCATTCTAGTCAAATGTTCGGCACATTCATCGTAATTATAAGTGTAAGATTGGTTATCGGATTGAGTCACGAATTGGTTCATTGAAATTTGCCCTTGATGAGAACGTCTTTTACATTTCCTAGAGTGTCAAAGTAAGGTTACCGGTACCATTTATATAAAAGTCCTAGACCTCTAATTAGACTCCTCTAATTAGTTCATTAAATTACATTAACTTAATAATTTAGGATCTAGTTATCATGCATGCAAATATAAAAGCATAAAAGAAAAGATAAGACGAAAACATCTTTACATTGGAATTTTTCGGTTAAATAAGGGCACAACAAGAACTCCTTCTTATTGTTCTTGAGCATGTAATTAGTGGATGATCCTCCATAAAACAACCTCCAAAGTAGAAGGTCTCCTTCTTGTTGCACCCAAGAATCCACCCAAAAATTCTTAGCTAATTATTAACTAGATAATAAGTAAGAAACAATACTACTAATATTATTGTATTACTACTCTAGTAATACTTAAAGAATATTAGTGTTTTTTTAGAGTTGTAGAGAGAAGAGGTTTTTAGAGAGAAGTGTAAAAATAAGCAAGAGTGAAGTTGTGTATAAATGAACAACAATTGCTCATTTATGTGGCACTATGGCCGGCTAAGACATCACCAAAAGAGGTGATTTTTCTTCTTATTTTAATCACATGCAAATATGTAGTGTGTAGGATTATACATGATCATGTTCATTTGTCATAATCATGTGTTGTAGTGAGTATAAAGAAAAAAACCATCATTATGTTTTCCACTATATTATTTCGGTCCTTATGGTAAAATGTGGTCCATTTTGATTTTTGATATTTGTCCCACAAATACTTATAACCATATGCTTAATTATCTTGTATAATTAAGTGTTAATTTGATCATATAACAATTATATGACTCAAATTAATAATCAATATACACTTAACTTTTAAGTGATATTTTACCATTATATCAATATATAATGGGTCCCACAATGCCCAGTTAATTTATTTTACAACTCTTTGCAAATATAATTAACTAATTACCTCTACCTCAAAACATATGCATAACCTCAACTAATTTAATGAATTAACTATTAATCATTAAATTAAATCTTATTTAATCGTATTAAAGTAAGACGTAAAATTTATTCAGTCAGTTATCGTATAATTGACTAATAAGCTTAAGTGGAATGAGTTCCTAACTCAATTTCCAATAAATAACTCTCGTAACTAAACGTACATATCAAATATATGTAATGCGCTAATTAACTGTATCATGTACAAATAATTAGTTATACTATTTGGGTTTCATCCTATAGGTGTGACCTAAAGGGATCAGTTGATCACCGCCGTCATACGACAATAACGTCAAACTCTAGTCAGCTGAGCGTTACCGATTTACGTTAATCAACTGACGTGGAGTATCAAAATATACTAATCATGCCACGCATATTCCAAATGAGATTGATTATATAAATGCACTATTGTGGAGGACACTTACTCCAATATTATACTATAGCAACCAAGTATCGTATCACAATGTTTACATTTGGCGACTTGGTTACTAATATCGGCACGTTTTACAAAATGTGGCCACGCTGGACTAGCCATAGGTTTGTTTTCTATTTCACGCATTTGTTCATCGGTCATCCATGTTACTACGACTTCTTGGGGGCCTTTGGGTTGACCTCCTATATAGGGTGGCACTGACTCGGTAGATGACCCATCACCGGATGAGCCATGTTATGAATGTGGTCTTAACCCCTCAGGATATCGATTACGGATGAACAACTGAAGTCTTGCTTGAAACCCGAATTAACAACCTAATTAATATAAACCTGATCTACAAAACTCAATTAACTAATTAACTAATTATTTTGTATAAGACTTTTATATTTATGAATTCTAATAATAAGAAAAGAATAATGATTAATATTCTAAGATTGTAAAAATATAAAAACAATATAATAAAAAGTAGAGTTATAAAATGCAAAGAAAGCTTCCGGAATTTGGAATATCAAATCGGGATGAACAATTGAAGCTCGATTTAACAACTGTATTAATATAAACCAGAATCCACAAAACCCAATTAACTAATTATTTTGCATAAGACTTTTATATTTATGAATTCTAATATTAAGAAAATAATAATGATTACTTTTATAAGATTGTGTCCACGTTGGGCCGGGCCAGGCTTGTGTCCACGCCGGGCCGGGCCGGGCTTGGCTCGGGCATGTGCCACTTGTGCCTGGGTACGGGATTTCCAGTCTTTCTTGCATCGTGCCGCCCACCACCCGCTATGCCCAACCCATGCCGGCCCCGAATTTACCCCAGGCTTGTGCCGAACCCGTGTCGCCCGTCTTGCTTTGGCTTGGGCTACCAAATTTACCCAAGACTGCAGCAGCTAGTTTTCGTTCAGGCATTAGTACACTTTCGAACCCGCGATAACTCCAAGTGATCAAACAAAGGAAAAGCAAATAGTTGGACCGAAGGGGAAAAATGTATCCAAATTACTATGCATTAAATGTCAAGGAATTGAGCATTATCAAAACTCATACCCAAATAAAAGAATCTTCACATTAACAAAAGTTATGTTTTATTGAGAAGAGGTGTACTATGAGGCTATCAAAAAGGAAGAGTTAATGACTGATTTTGGAGCGAATTGTCGGACCCGGGACTCTTAAGATCGAGGGACTAGTTTAGTTTTCGCAGGGATATTTGATTAAAAGTCTACCAAGTCTTCGAGTCAATGAATTTTTAAGATAAGACGATCCTAAGAGTCTATTGACCTAAAATACTCAAGAGGGGGGTGAATTGAGTATAAATAAAGTATGCATACTTTTTCGATTGTCCGTAAAACCGTGTAATAGTAATAGGTGGTATGAATTTATTCATTAAATTCAACCGAACAAACTACTTGCAAAAAAGTAAAAATAACGGGACAAAGAAAGATGCGCGACACAAGGGATTTTGAAATTGTTCAATTTCACAACTCGGAACCTACGTCCACTATTACTCGATTAATAATTTTAGTACCTTCCCACATATTACAAAATTATCAACCCACTCGTACAACTAACTCTAGTTGTAACTCAAGGTTTGAGTACCGTTAAATACTCCATTCTATCTTACGTTAATAAGAAAGTCTTTTTGATTGTTCTTGGTGTTCACACAATTGAATTTATAAGAAAAAATTCTAGCACTATTATCCAATAACGATTTTCGTAAAATAATTTGCAAGTAGAGATACAGCTTTTCGAAAATGAGGTTTTGCAAAACAAAAATTTTACTTGAAAGTATTAAGCAAGTTTGCAAAGGAGAATTCTAGTATGAAAAGCGTGGTATTTATAGTAGAGAAGCAAACTAGGATTTTAAATAAAAATCCTAGCTTAGTCGTGGCCTCCCTTGAGCAAAAAGAAAGATATTAGGTTAAATTTAATTAAAACCCTAGTAGACCATGTGCCTCCCTTGTTTGAAAAGAAAGATATTAGGTTTACATCTTACTTAAACCCTAACTGAACCTAAAGGCTAGTCACGAGAGACACGGCCCATTAGCCTAACTCACGTGAAACCAGGGTTCATCACGGCTCAAGTAAGATAGATTAGGGTTTAGGTTTGAACATGTATGAAAATCCTAGATAGCATGACAACTCATAAGTTGTTTTACTATTCAAAAGAGAAATCATAATAATATTCAAACTGAATAAATTTAAACCTTAAGCTACTATAAACACTTTTCTTTAAAAAGATTTTTTTAAACTATATTCAAAAAACCGTTTTGAAAAATTAAAACAACAGCACTGTACCTCGCAACTCCAAAGTTATAGTCACTTCACCAATAACTTTGAGCTTGTCAAGTAAGGTTATAGTTAAAACAGCTATAAGTCTACTTCCAAAATTAATATGAAAATTACCGTAATTGAACGACGACCGATACTACAAAATCTTCCTGTAGATCTCCAGTATGTTGATCATCACTTCATTCAAATCACGAGCTCTTCATCATGAGCTCCACAAGCTTCTTTAAGACTTTGTCTTTGATCTTGAGCTTGAAAATGTAACAACCCGAAAAGTACCCGATTTTTCTAGTAAAAATATTTACTAACACTTTTCAGTAGAACTTAAGTTTTTAAAATAGGAATTTTTGTTCCGAGTCTTATTTTGAAATTCCGCGTTCGGATTTGGAATTTTTGAGGGATTCCATGAAAAGACCGTTTTTAGTCATCTTTGACTTTTCTTGACTTTTAAGTCGTCTTTGACTTTTCCTTGACTTTTTAAAGTCGTCATTGACTTTTTCTTGACTTTTAAGTCGTCCTAAACTTTTCTTGACTTTTAAGTCATCTTCGACTTTTCTCGACTTTTCAGTCAACTTTGACTTCCGTTGACTTTTCCCGACTCGTCTCATAAGTATGAAGACCGAAATTTTATTTAAAAAAATAATATTTTTGATTTATTTTTATTTAGATTTATTAAGATTTATCATAATTTAATATAATTATTTTGAATTTATTCGGAATTTAAAGAATAACGTTTACGGTTTTAACCGAACGTCATTTAACTATTCCCGACGCATCGTAATGCGCGCAACAAAATCGAAACTCGACTTTGGCATGAGTCACGCGCCCATGTCATCGTTTTCCACTCACGTTAGATATTTTAATTCGTTTGATTAAATTAATAAGAATATCTAAGATATTTTCAACTTTATCGATCAGTTAACGAAAATTACGCAAATCGCTCAAAATCAGACCCGCTTTCTCTCCTATCCTCACGGTTTTTCTTCTCTCTTTGACCTTGATATTGTCTTTCTTTTCATTACAATAACATAATATCTTGATATTTAATTCAATTAACTTAATATCTAATTAATTACGGTAATATAATTATTATACCGGGTCAATTCCATAACAAC
>JAIUZE010006982.1:0-47844 GCA_022085475.1 Heliosperma pusillum | reverse complement strand
GACTAGGACCGTATTATTATCGTCGTGCTACCAGGAGGAAATTAGTCTACATATACGAAATGGATTGAATCGTGTATGCGTTCAGGGAATGTTGTTCTCCCGTGGATGCCTGTTAATCATACTTGCCATGTACACGGTGCTAGTGCGTTTCATTTACCGTGAGAGAGGTCGTCATTGTATTGTTATGTGTGGATGGGTGATCACATGATTGATTATTCATGGTCATACCATGACTTGGCATGGTTTGTTTGTCTGAGTCTCAATATTATCAAACTTATACGCGACGGTCTGACCCCCGATGCAAGCTACTAGTGAGCGTCAAATCGGTGGCCTACAGAGCTGTCTTTCCGAGTCGTTGTATGAACATTCGATGGACGTCGGATTGGTTCCCATATACTCTTTATCATATATATGAATTCCTAGCTACCTTATCGTATTTCACAGGATAAATATATGCATGCTCTAGTTTTGTATTCCTTTAGGTACGTTTTTAATGTGAATGGCGTGGGAGAAAACACCGGACGTCACCTCCCCACCACTGACTTGTGGGTTCAGTTTTCACTGATGAAAGGTTTATTGCATGGATGGCTGGGCTATGATATGATATTTGGGTTCGCGGTGTGTGACGCTAGCGGGCGTTGTCCCTGGAAGTTTCAAATCTAGACGATTAGCTGTTGTCAACAATTGACATTTATAACATTTTGAGAGACTTCGTCTCTTTGTTGTATTTCATACTTTAGTTTGTAATATTTGACACTCCTCGTATACTTCTTCTTGCATGTATAAAAGTTTAAAAAAACTTCATATTTCCGCTATATAATTCACATGCTTGTATGTTTTATATTTCCGCATTCGCGAGGGTTGTCACAGTTGGTATCAGAGCTTTAACGCTCCCGACGCACACACGTGAACCCTAAACTTAAACTACTTGACCTTGAAATAATAAATGAGAGATGGGTAAACTTAAGGACCTAAGGTGGTAGTCTTTGGTGTACTTGATGTTTGTTAGGTTTTAACTTGTTTGTTAATTGTGTTGAGTGATGTTATGTTTGTTTGTATCTACCGTCTTGAGGTGGATCACATGTTACCTAGAATAAGTATCCTTTACCGAAGATTGATGATTGACAAACCTAATTGAAGTATATTTCTTCCTCATCGATGTTTTCTCTCGTCCTTAATGTATCATGCTCTCTTCCTTCTATCTAAGTGCTTCTTCATCATCTAACTTCTTTTCCCCTTAGAAATTACTCTTGTTACTTTCCTCCTCCTTATCAATTTGTACCCTCAACTTCCTTATGTGACCTTTTGTGGACACCATACCCTTTTGTTTGTGGCATATTGTACTTGTTAGGAAGAATTTTAGACTTGGTGGAATGTTTGTGTTGATTAGAATGAATTTGGGATTCGAGAAAAATTGTGTAGACTTAAGTTCTCCCCTAGTGGTGAGAGTTGGTATCCTTGAGGAAAATGTGGTGTAACACCCGGAAATGTACCCTATTTTTATAGTGAAAATATTTTACGGTTACTTTTCAGTGAAATATAGTTTTAATCGTAAATTTAATTTTTCCGAGTCGAATTTAGAATTTCCGAGTTCGTATTTGGAATTACCCTGAGATTCCATGAGAATCCCGTCTTAAGGCGAGTTTGACTTTCCTTGACTTTTTACTTCATATTCCACTCACTCCCTTAACCTATTTCATTCACTCAAACACATTTAACCTTAGTTCTTCCTTAAGAAACCAAACCCTTGCCTCCATAAACTTTTCGATCTTAAAATCATCGTAGCTCATTCGTTCTTTGCTTAAATTCTCGTAAGTTCGTCTCATTCTTCCCCTCTTACCTTCCTCTATCCGTATTGATATTAAAATTATCGTCTTTCTCGCTTTTCAAACTTTTCGTCTTTCTCAAGATGAATTTTATTCATCTTTTATGATCTATTTGTAGGAGGATGAAACACCTCTAGACGTTATTTAGCTAGTTTGATAATCACTTTGACATTGATAACATTTTGAGAGACTTCGCCTCTTTGTTGTATTTCATACTTTGGTTTGTAATATTTGACACTCCTCGTATTTTTCTATTGCATGTAAAAAGTTTTAAAAAAAAAAACATCGTATTTTCCGCTAATTAAATCACATGCTTGTTATGTTTTATTTCCGCATTCGCGAGGGTTGTCACATCTAAACTAATAAAAGGCATAAACGAAAACGAAATAAAAGCAAATGGAAATGAAAACAATAAAGCAAGTGATGAATTAACAATGATGAAAAGCATCTAGGGAAGTAGGTAATTTACTAGGTCTTAATCTACCATGTCATGCTTTGTCTATTCAATTCCTGTATCTCTACCTTGGAAAAGAATTCCACTCTAGTCAATGATTTTGATCAGGAATCGTCAACTATCGTTATGGTCCAAACATGCATAGACACAACGTTTTAAAAGCACAATTTATTTTATCCAATTATCATCTTTTAATCAATCTAACATGGCTACCCTACACCCTAGAAAGGTGACTACTCACTCATGGCGATGTTTAAATCTAAGATGAAGTAAATAACTAAAACTAGGATAGACATGTTTAATTGGTTTTAACAATAGTTTAAGACTCTTTATATGGCGATAATAACGACGCTAAATTAACAATCTAATGAAATGAAATGGTGATAATAACGATACTAAAATGAATCTAAGATAACATGGATGGAAAATAACAATCAAATAGAAAACATAAAGACATTAAACAAAAGATAAGATAGGAATACCTAGATGACGATCAACAACGATAATGATAACAATAATAGAAATCCCTTGCTTAGAATAGTCGTTCCATGAATCACAATACTTGAACCAAATAAAGTAGATTACAAAGATGAAATTCTTATTGATCTAAGCTAAAGTTTCGATGTAGAAAAGACAGAAATAAACTAGAACTAAAGATAAAAAGAAGAAAATGAGAGAAGATAGGCAAGGTCTCTCTTCTCCTAAACTAGGTTTCCTAATCTAAAGAGAATTGTAAGAAGAGAAGAGAAGTAATGTATGAAGAGATATGTTGAAGTGTGGTGGCTGAAGCTCTTTATATAGCATTAGGGTTTCGTGGGGAAGGGGTCGCACATTGATCACATAGGACAAAAAGGAGGAAGTCGAAGCAAAAGTGCGGATCAGCAGGGATCCCCGATCGGGTACACACTTACCCGATCGGGTAAGTTGTGATCTTGGTGCTTTAACTCTCGTTTCATCTCCCCTTGCATATGACTTGACTTCCAGTATCCCCCTTGACCTCTTGAGTTGGGTTTGTTGATAGGGTTTGATGTAAAACGATGAATTCTTTGCCTAACTGATTGATCTTCCGACAACTGCGACATCGTCTTTACTTCTTCTTTCTTTTGAATCGGTGAACCTTCTTGAAATGCCTTCGACATGGTCAAGCTTGCTTCTTCAAATCGTCGGGTTCTAGGCAAATGCTCGGGAACATAGGAATTCGCCTAGAAGACAATATTAGCTCATAAAATGGCTTAACAAAGCACAAATGACATACAAAACCGAGCTAAATTGGGGGTTAAAATCATACAAATATTGACTTATCAAACTCCCCCAAGCTAAACCTTTGCTTGTCCTCAAGCAAATATAACAAACAATACCAGGACAAGGGTTGCAAGCATTGGCTACTACACCATCAAGAAACAAATCTCAACGTAAAACTTTGGAAACATAATGAATCATAACCCAAAAACAACGTGGGCAAGAATGATACATAAACATGGCTGAGATTTACATAACGACGCAGCACAAAGAATTTCACTACAGAATTTTCAGCTCTTGCATGATCTTTTGAGAAATGGACTCTTACGGCACACTCGAACACTCATTGCATGTAAAAGGTGATTTCTTTATGTGTAAATGTTTTTGAGACACTCACCTATCTACGACTTATGAAAATGTGTCCGCAGTCTAATATGGTAAACAATTCAAAACACAAGTCAAAGATCACAATGCACATAGAAAAGAAGGCGAAAAATAAGAAGAAGGCTTTGGGAAATGGGTGAAAGGTGGACAAACAGTTATGGTCATGTGAAGGTTATAATGAGCTAGCAACTGACCAATGATAAATGAATACTCAATCCAAACTTTCGGTTAATTCCCAAAAAACGAAAAACAAAGCCAGAATGAACGGATTGGCTTATTACACACGAAACACGAGAGTGAACTCCTTTTAACATTGAATTGACATTTCGAGGAGATACTCACAACTTCTTTTATTTTATTTCTTTTTCTTTTTTTTCGATTTTTTTCTTTTCTTTTTCATTTCTTTTTTTTTTCTATTTCTCTTTCTTCTTTTGAACATATCATCACTTCTTGAACATGTGGGAAATATCGGTATACTTCCCTTTAAAATTTTTGGATTATAATGAAATTATAACTATATGAATTTCTAGTCATAAATTGAATTGCATAATGTAAACAAGAGATTAAGAAATAACCTTCGGTCCTAGTAAAAGGCCTAAGAACAAATACCAAAGTAGGTATTCTCCTAATCGATACACCCAAGATGGTTCAAGAAATGCCTTCGTCGTGCTAGAACGAATACCCAAAAATTACTTCTAATTTATGTGTATATTGATGATGAATATCAAGATGAATAAGAGAGTTCAAAAATCAGATTTTTTCTTCTCCTTTTTCTGTTTGTGTGTGCCGTGAGATTAGAGTCGGTATTAGGGTTTCTTTTTCTTGCTCTTAATACTCCATATGTGCCGTGAGATGGAAAGAACCAAGCAATAAAACCTAGTTTCCTAATTTAACTCAACCTCTATTAGGTAGTTAGCATATATCATTTAATATGTACATAATGTAATATGTATTCTAATTATTACTAGTAATGGACCGTCACATAAACCGAGTAATGCCGGACCAATATACTATAATAATATCGTGTAACACATATCCGCCAACTTAAATATAACGGTTTATATTTAGTTTAAACCAACATTATATACATGGATTAAATATAACATTTTATATTCAATTACCAGCTAACATTATTTAATCGTTATTAAATAATCGTATCATCATCACATTTGACTAACCTTTTAGTCAAATACATCGACTAACCTTTTAGTCATTTAATAAGGCATCAATATGAATATTTTCTCAAATAATCACATCTCTCAAACACATCCTTTAGGTGTGACTTTTAGGGATCAGTTGATCACCGCCATCTGTATGACAATAACGTCAAACTTATCTAGCAAGCCAACCGTTATCGATAAACGTTAATCAACTGATTATAATACAAAGTATACCCTGTGAACCTTAGCTATTATCACACTAACTGTGGACGACAATAGCACCAACAATCTCCCACTTGTCCTTACAAGTGTATGTGCGATAACCGATTCTCATATCCTTAAATTTCTCCCACTCAATGTAAAACAATTTGCAAAGTCCGCATTCACAAAGGTCGTATTTTACAAGTGATCAGTATCAAGAGTGGTTTTCCCGACTAGAGAGTAACTCAACTTATAAACGAATCATTATTCGAGCATAGCCATGCATTTCAGTTACTACTCCTCGAGTGGCCCTGAGAAATAACAAAACCTCATAAAGGGTTGGATATTTTCCTCAACTCGAATCTTACAGATGTAAGCACAGTATGAAATGACCCAGTAAAAATCTGCTTGGCCTCCTGTTACGGTCGACCGTGAGAAAGAAACAAAAGTCACCCAAAAACTGCCTTAATCTCAAGAGACACTCGATAGTCAAAAGAATCGACTCTAGGAACACTATGGACGTCCAAGCCACGACCTGGCACCGAATGTTGTTAAACATATAGGACTCCATAACGTCGTCACAAAATACAATGTCCTACGAGGTATCCTTATAACTCGTATTTGTGATCGATTAGTCAACAGTT
Organism: Heliosperma pusillum; assembly: GCA_022085475.1. NCBI lineage: Eukaryota > Viridiplantae > Streptophyta > Magnoliopsida > Caryophyllales > Caryophyllaceae > Heliosperma > Heliosperma pusillum. Next base: position 41,936 of record JAIUZE010006982.1, on the reverse strand, counting down.
TGACTTATGGCTCGTTGAACCCACCATCAATCGACTCAACAATATAATAGCCAGAGTTATAAGCTCATGTAGGCGATTACGGACCAAAACACATATAATGTTATTCAGTTCACTTTGTGGTGTTCAATGTTGTCCATACAATCCACATGAAAAACAAAATATGAAAACAATACGATGAAGTTATTATTCGTATATGAAAAGGATGTATCTAATTCATACAAACAGCTAATACAACTCAGGAACACGTTTAATTCCCATGGAAGTAACGTTCCCTACATGCTTATCGTGTCTTAACGGTTTAGTGAGAGGATCTGCTATGTTATCATTCGTAGCAATCTTGTCTATCACTATCTTCTTTTGCTCCACATAATCTCTGATCATGTGAGCCTTCTGAAGTACATGTCTAGATTTGTTGCTAGACCTAGGCTCCTTAGCCTAGAAGATGGCACAACTATTATCACAATAGATGGTGATCGGGTCATTCGAACTACGAAATATGGCAAGTCCTTGTAAGAATTGACGCATCCATATAGTTTCCTTTGCAGCCTCTGAAGCGACATAGTACTTGGACTCAGTCGTAGAATCTGCTATAACACTCTGCTTGGAGCTTTTCCAGCTAACCGCAGCGCCATTAAGAGTAAATACGAATCCAGACTGAGATTTCGAGTCATCTCGATCCGTTTGGAAGCTAGCATCTGCGTAACCGGTTGCGCAAAGCTCAGTCTCTCCTCCATAACTCAATACCCAATCCTTAGTCCTCCGTAGGTACTTAAGGATATTTTTAACATCCATCCAGTGTGTTTCACCTGGATTGCCTTGGTACCGACTGGTCATACTCAAAGCATATGCCACGTCTGGACGTGTGCATATCATGGCATACATGATCGATCCTATATCTGATGCATAAGGAATTCAACTCATGCGCTCGAGCTCTTCAGATGTCTTGGGTGCCTGAGCTTTACACAAATGCATCCCAGACGTCATTGGAAGATACCCCTTCTTGGAGTTGGTCATGCTGAACCTTTCAAGAATCTTATCTATATAAGACTCCTGACTAAGTGATAACATCCGTCGTGATCTATCTCTGTAGATACGGATTTCCAATGTGCGATGTGCCTCGCCCAGATCTTTCATCTGGAAATGGTTCTTTAACCATACCTTAACCGAAGATAAGAGAGGAATATCATTCCTTATCAAGAGTATGTCATCGACATACAATATCAAGAAAACGATTTTACTCCCACTCGACTTGACATATAAGCATGGTTCCTCAACCGATCGAATGAAACCATTTTCTTTTATGACTTGGTCGAAACGATGATTCCAACTCCGAGAAGCTTGCTTAAGTCCATAAATAGAACGCTTAAGCTTGCACACTTTCTTAGAATTTTTGGGGTCAATGAAACCTTCGGGTTGTACCATGTAAAACTCCTCCTCCAAATAACCGTTCAAGAAGGCGGTTTTCACGTCCATCTGCCAAATTTCATAGTCATGAAAAGCGGCAATCGCTAATATTATCCGAATAGAACGCAGCATCACTACGGGTGCAAAAATTTCATCATAATGCAATCCGTGCACTTGAATGAAACCTTTTGCCACTAGTCGTGCCTTATAGGTGTCTGGTTGTCCCCCTACGGAATGCTTTATCTTGTAAAGCCATTTGCACTGAAGAGGCCGAACCTTATCAGGCAAATCAACCAGATCCCATACGTCATTCTCATACATAGAGTCCATCCTATAGGGCTTCTGTTGATGTGGTATGAATGGTTGTTGAATCTGATGGTGGGGATTCCGAATGTTGGTGCTTTTGTAGGACAAAAGAGGATGGTTCTTTGTGTTCTCTTTATAGAAGTTTGAGAAAGCATTGCCCTGCCTGTATGCTTGGTAGGCATTGACTTGCTCTAGCGAACTCCAACATTCTTGAAAACTGTGTCCTCCAACCCCACATGTCTCACATACCACTACGTGGTTAGTGACGTTAACATGTTGCTTGGATTGGGAAGAGCTTCCTACTTGTTGCTGCAGAAGGGCTAATTGGGCTTCTAGGAGTACTACTTTGCTTGAATCTTCCTGCTTAGTCTTGAGTGGCATAGCACGTGAGTTGCTATACTCAGAGTTGTGAATTGCCATTGAATCGATAGTTCCACTAGCTATTTCTACATCGATCTGATCGAAACGACCATTGTTAGCGGGGTCAAGGATACGACGCGATTCGCCACAACAACCGTTGTAGAAGGTGATAGCTAAGAACCATGAATCAAGGCCATGATGAGGGCATTCTCTTTGTAATTCTTTGTACCTTTTCCATGCCTCATAAAGGCTTTCATCGCCTCTCTGACGGAATCCAGTGATTTGACTCCGTAAGAGTGCGGTTCGTTCTGGTGGGAAGTACTTTTGATAGAAAGCAAGAGCTAGCCTATCCCAATCGGCTATTCCTAAGGCAACTCGGTCAAGGCTATTGATCCAAAGTTTAGCCTTTCCTGTTAAAGAGAAGGAAAAGAGCATTTCCCTAATCTACTCTTGGGTACTCCAGTTTGTCTAATTGTGGAGCAATAGTCACATAAGTTTTGAATATGAAGGTTGGGATCTTCTGTGGCATTGCCACCAAATTGACTTCTTTCTATTAAACTGATGAAGGCAGGTTAGATTTCAAAGTTTTGGGCTGTGATTTGGGGTGTAGCAATACCCCTTGGAAGTGTATCTGCAGTTGGTTTGGAATGGTCTGAAAGTCAAACCATTTTCTTTTGTGAAGATGAAGATGGAGTGCTGTTTAAAGGTTGATTGGTTTTTGAGAATGGAGATGAGAATGGATCTTCTTCTCCTTCAAGATTAGATAAAATATCCGAGTAATTCTCACGAATACGGTCTAAACTTGAAGTATCAGAAGCTTTTGAGATTTCATTGAATAGCTTTCGTCTCCTACGCAGAGTCCTTTCTAGATCGGGGTCTAAAGAGATAGGGGTCCCTAGTCTAGAAGATCTAGGCATAAGATTGAAAAGCTAAGATGAAAAATCAAGAGAGGTCTGAAGGAATTTGGGTTCCTAAAGACTAGATAAAACTAATTGCAATAAAAATCACAAGAAAAGGGAAAACTAAACCGTGCTCCCCGACAACGGCGCCAAAATTTGATCGGGCCTGTCGCAAGCCCTGGTCAAAGATAATCTCGGATTGCATGGCCTTGATAAGGGAATATTTGTATGGTTTTAACCCCCAGTTTAGCTCGGTTTTGTATGTCATTTGTGCTTTGTTAAGCCATTTTATGAGCTAATATCGTCTTCTAGGCGAATTCCTGTGTTCTAACTTGTTTTGTAGGGAAAGTGACGTTTCTATGCCCTTTTTCTATATTCCCGAGCATTTGCCTAGAACCCGACGATTCGAAGAAGAAAGCTTGACCATGTGTAAGGCATTTCAAGAAGGTTCACTAACTTAAGAGAGAGAAGAAGCAAAGACGGTTTCGCAGTTGTCGGAAGATCAATCAATTGGGCGGAAGAATTCATCGCTTTACATCAAACTCTATCAAACAACCCGATTGTAGAAGTCAAGGGGGATGTTGGAAGTCGAGTCAAGCAAAGGAAGATGAAACGTTAGTCAACCGCTTCTAGAAGACCACATACCGGATCGGGTAAGTGTGTACCCGATCGGGTATCCTTGCTGATCCGAGCATGACGGCTCCTTCTTCCTTATTTTGTCCTATGTGTTTGATGCCCGACCTCTTCTCCACGAAACCCTAATACTATAAATAGATGCTCTAAGCCCCTCTTCTATCTACATTTATCTCACACAATCTAATCTTATATCTCATACAATCTTCTTATTAGTTTTCTCTTTAGCTTTAGTCTTTCTAGTTTAGATTATCTTCTACTTTTGTCTTTTGTTCTTAGTTTATTTCTGTCCATTTCATATCAAAACATTAGTTTATTTCAATAAAAATTTCAATCTTTGTAGTCTACTTTGTTGGGTACAAGAGTTGTAATTCAAGATACGGTATTTCTATGCAAAGGATTTCTATTGTCGTTATCACTTTCATTGTTGATCGTCATCTAGGTATTCCTAATTTATCCTTTGTTTATTGTTCTTTATTGTTTTCCATTTGATTGTTATTCTCTATTCATATCACTTAGATTTGTTTTTATGTTGTTATAATCATAGTTTCATTTCTTAGATTGTCATATAGCGTCGTTATTATCACCACATAGAGAGTCTAAATTATTGTTAAAATCAACTAAATATGCCTATCTTAACTTTCATCGTTAATATCATCGTAGACATAAACATAATCATGAGTGATTAGTCACCTTTCTAGGGTGTAGGGTAGCCATGTTAGATTGATTAAAAGATGATAATTGGATAAAAGAAGTTGTGCTTTTAAAACATTGTGTCTATGCATGTTTGGACTTTAACGATAGTTGACGATTCTTGATCACAATCATTGACTAGTATGGAATTCTTTCCAAGGTAGACATACGAGATTTGAATAGACAAAGCATGACATGGTGGATTAAGACCTAGTAAATCGCATAAAAAGCCTGCTAGACCATCTGATCTCTGATTGTAATGAACACACCATTCTCACGAACGCGCAATGAATTATTTGCATATCCTAAATCCAATTTCATGAATATGTCAATCTACATGTGTGAACCTATTTCCCTAGATGCTTCTCATTATTGTTAAATCATCATTTGCTTTATTGCTTTCATCTTTAATAGCTTTTATCTTATTTTCATTTATGCCTTTTGTTAGTTTAGACATCACAATTCCAATACCCAGAAAATCATTAGGTAAAACTCAATTGTGAGACGATTCACAATCCATAGGAAACACCATTTCCCTGAGGATCGACACCCTACTTCCCTAATTAAATTATTTTGTTATTAGCCTAGTCTGGGTAAATTATCTTTGTATTGGGCTTGCGACAGGCCCGATCAAATTTTGGCGCCGTTGCCTGGGAGCACGGTTTAATTTTCCTTTTTCTTGTGATTTTTATCACAATTAGTTTTATCTAGTCTTTAGGAACTCAAATTCCTTTAGACCTCTCTTGATTTTTCATCTTAGCTTTTCTATCTTATGCCCAGATCTTCTAGACTAGGGACCCCTATTCCTTTAGACCCCGAACTAGAAAGAACTTTGAGTAAGAAACTAAAGCTATTCAACGAAATTTCAAAAGCTTCTGATATTTCAAGTTTAGATCGTATTCGTGAGAAATACTCGGATATCCTACCTAATCTTGAAGGAGAAGAAGATCCATTCTCATTTCCATTCCCAATAACTAATCAACTTTCAACCCACATTCCATCTTCATCTTCACAAACAAAAATGGTTCGACTTTTCGACCATTCTAAACCCACCGCAGATACACTTCCAAGGGGTATCGCTACACCTCAAATTACAACCCAAAACTTTGAAATAAAACCTGCCTTCATCAATTTAATAGAAAGAAGTCAATTTGGTTGCAATGCCACAGAAGATCCCAACCTTCATATCCAAAACTTCTGTGACTATTGCTCCACGATTAGACAAACTGGAGTATCCCAAGAGCAGATTAGGGAAATGCTCTTTCCCTTCTCTTTAAGAGGAAAGGCAAAACTCTGGATCAACAGTCTTGACCGAGTTGCCTTAGGAATAGCCGACTGGGATGGTCTAGCTCTTGCTTTCTATCAAAAGTACTTTGCACCCGAACGAACCGCGCTCTTACGAAGTCAAATCACTGGATTCCGTCAGAGAGGCCACGAAAGCCTTCATGAGGCATGGGAAAGGTACAAAGAATTACAAAGAGAATGCCCTCATTATGGCCTTGATTCATGGTTCCTAGCTATTACCTTCTACAACGGTTGTTGTGGCGAATCGCGTCGTATCCTCGACTCTGCTAACAATGGTCGTTTCGATCAAATCGATGTAGAAATAGCTAGTACGACTATCGAGTCAATGGCAATCCACGATTCTCAGTATAGCAACTCGCGTGCTATGCCACTCAAAGCCAAGCAGGATGTTTCAAGTAAAGTAGCACTCCTTGAAGCCCAATTAGCCCTTATGCAGTATCAAGTAGGAAGCTCTTCCCAATCCAAGGAACATATCAACGTCACTAACCACGTAGTGGTATGTGAGACATGTGGGATTGGAGGGCATACTTTTCAAGAATGTAGAAGTTCAATAGAGCAAGTCAATAACTATCAAGGATATAGGCAAGGCAACGCTTTCTCAAACGTTTATAACGAAAACACAAAAAACCACCCATTTTTGTCCTACAAAAGTACCAACGTTTAAAATCCCCACCAACAAACTCAACAACCATTCATACCACACCAACAAAAGCCTTACAATCCACCTGGTTTTCAAAACCAAAGACCTTCATTCCAACCTAACTTTAACCAACCTTACCAAAATCAACACCAACCACCTCAAATTCAAAGCTTGACCAAGTGACTCAAGCTTGAGCAAAATTGAATCCATGCTTCTACAAGTTGTTCAAAAACAGGATTCAATGTTTGCCTAACTTCAAAAGAGTGATCAAGCTCAAGGTGCTGCCATCAAGATGCTTGAAACTCAAATGGCCCAATTAGCTGCCTCTAATGCCCAAAGAAAACAAGGCCAACTCCCACCTCATGGTGAACAACCGAGGGACACCGCAAATGCTATCACCCTTAGGAGTTGTACCACTTATGAGGAACCTCAGCAACCCAAAGAATTAACAGTTGAGCCTTCACAAGTAGAGAGCCAAAAAGATTCTCAACCATCCACCGCTAAGGAAGCGGAAGACAAACTCGTTAAGAAGGATGAACCTGAAAAGAAACCCATAAAAATTCAAGTTCCATTTCCCCAACGTTTAAGGAGAAATCATAAGGAAACCCAGTTCGGTAAATTCTTGGAAGTAGTCAAAAACCTCCTGATAAGTGAATATTTGTATGGTTTTAACCCCCAATTTAGCTCGGTTTTGTATGTCATTTGTGCTTTGTTAAGCCACTTTATGACCTAATATCGTCTTCTAGGTGAATTTCTATGTTCTAACCTGTTTTGTAGGGAAAGTGACGTTTCTACGCCCTTTTTCTATATTCTCGAGCATTTGCCTAGAACCCGACGATTTGAAGAAGCAACCTTGCCGAAGTGAAGGGCATTTCAAGAAGGTTCACTAATTCGAAAGAGAGAAGAAGCAAAGACAGTTTCGTAGTTGTCGGAAGATCAATCAATTAGGCGGAAGAATTCATCGCTTTACATCAAACCCTATCAACAAACCCGATTGTAGAAGTCAAGGGGGATGTTGGAAGTCAAGTCAAAGCAAAGGGAGATGAAGCGTTAGTCAAAAGCTTCCAGTAGACCACATACCCGATCGGGTAAGTGGTGTACCTGATCGGGTAAGTGTGCTGATCCGAGCATGACGGCTACAACTTCCTATTTTTGACCTATGTGTTTAATGCCCGACCTCTTCTCCTCGAAACCCTAATGCTATAAATAGATGCTCTAGCCCCTCATATCAAATCATCCCCTCACACAACATCTCTTCTCTTCTTACATTTCTCTTTAATTTAGTTCTTCTTCTTTCTTAGTTTAGTTTAGTTTTAGTTTTCTCTAGTTTAGTTTAGTCTAGTTCTAACTTTTCTTCAATTGTAGTTGTTCTAGTTGTAATTGGAATTCAAGTTTCCGGGTTTGCATTTCCTATTCAAGTTCTTGTTCCATTTCAATCTTTGCTCATCCTTTTCGGTAATCTTTATTCTCGTTTTTACATTATAGTTTCATTTTCTTTTAGTATTTCCTTTATCATGTTTATCATTCTTAGTTTTATAATCTTAGTTTCCTTTTCATCGTTAATCATGCATAAGTAGTCACCCTTCTAGGGTGTAGGATAGCCATGTTAGATTAATTAAAAGATGATAATTGGATAAAAGAAATTGTGCCTTTAAAACGTTGTGTTTATGCATGTTTGGATTGTAACGATAGTTATCGATTTTTGGCCAAAATCATTTGACTAGTATGGAATTCTTTTCCAAGGTAGACATACGAGAATTGAATAGACAAAGCATGACATGGTAGATTAAGACCTAGTAAATCGCATAAAAAGCCTGCTAGACCATCTGATCTATGATTGTAATGAACACATCATTCATACGAACTCACAATGAATTATTTGCATATCCTAAATCCAATTTCATCAATATGTTAATCTACATGTGTGAACGTACTTCCCTAGATTCTTTTCTTTATTGCATTGTTATTATTTTAGTAATTAGTGACAAACATTTGCCAATCGTCCAATGTAGAGTTCTAACCACAACTATTCCCAAGTATCTCCCGTCTCCCCGAGATCGACCCCTTACTTCCCTAACTGCATTTATTTGTTGTTAGCCTAACCAAGGGTTATTTATCTTTGATTAGGGTACGCGACAACCCGATCAAATTTTGGCGCCGTTGTCGGGGAGCACGGTTTTGTTTATTTGTGATTAGTAGAGTTTTACCTTGTCTTTTTCTTTTTTTCTTTTGTGTCGAGGAACACTTGTTCCTTGCGATTTTTCTCTTCTTTTCCTTGTAGTGTAGTGACTGTTTTCAGGTAATAGGAATATTTTCTTTCAAAGGGATTGCTTTATTTTCTCTCAATGACTATCTATTTCCAACCTCCACAATGCGAGAATGAGCCTTTCCATGAATACCTCGACCGATTTTATAGCTATTCTAACCATATTATCTCTCTTGGGTATACCCTTGATGAGACCTTTATGAGGAATGTCGTGATTCATGGAATGCTCATTGAGTGTCGTAGCCTGGCTATGCAATTGAGTGCTAGAAGTTTTTATCAGAAGAGAGGAAAGGAACTTTGGATTTTCTTGGACTTTATGGCATCCCAATCTCGGGATAAAACGCACCGGCGGTTGAGAATCTAAGAGCAAATCAATGAAATCATGGCTCAAATTCAAATGCTCAAAGGGCAAAAGGAAGAACCCACGTTTACAAAATGTAAGCCAATCAATTTTCCTTATGCTTTTTCACCCCCATGTGAGTCTATTATCTCCTGTGCTTTTTCAGCCCCCTCATGTGAGTCTAATTCTCCCCCAATCATATGAATTAATAGATGACGATGATGATGGTCCAACCTTTTCTATTGAAAGTCACTCTAGTGTCGTTCCATTTGACAATTTTGAGACCCCCAGTATTGATATTGACCATATGGTAGTCGAGACTTTAGACAAGGATGTTGTTAAGCCCATTTGTGACTCCAATGGAGAGTTGTCGATCGAGTCATCAGATTTCTTTGAAAATCCCTTCGCTAAGGATATTCCAGATTTATTTGAAACTGATACTGGGTTTTGTGAACCTAGCCTTGAAATTAAGTGGGATCAACCACCCATTTTTGATTCCCAATCCTTTGATTCACCCTACCCCCAATTAGAGTCCACTAATGACATTTTGGGAACTCATTGTTTGTTCCATGATCTTAAACATTTCACTCCATCTCTCACTGACGAGTGGAGCAGTTCAGTGGTCATCTATGAAGTTTGTCATGCGCACAATTATAAGATATATCAATTCTTACCTTCAATATTTCATGCCTATATCTTGTCAATTGCTTACATATGTTTTTGTATAGCTCATGCGCAGGTATATGATCGACTTCTAAGGGCATTGACATGCTTTTTAAGGCACAAAGAATAAGTTTCATTAATAAAGAGTCTAGCAAGACATTTAACTTGCGCTTCTCGGGAGGCAACCCGTGTTTTCTCTTTTTGCATTTTTATTTTTGTATTCCCTTTTTCGTTGTTAGGATTTATTTTGCAGATGAAAGAGTATTTGAAGAAAATCTATAAAGACCTTTCTTGTCAAGTCCAAAAGACTAGCTTGGGGGTGTCCGCGCTGACTAGTAAGCTTCACTCTTCTTTCATTTTTCCTTTTCCCCATTAAGCATCTCATTGCATATTTTGTCTTTGTGCTCACATTGAGGACAATGTGATGTTTAGCTTGGGGGAGGGATTACATTTTCCCATTTTGCATTTTAGTTGATCATTTTTCAAATTTTGAATAAAAGAAAGAGAAGATTTTTCAGAAAATTTAAAAAATTTCTGAATACAATTGAATGCTTTTCATGCTTTGCTTGCTTGTTTACTATGCTATCGTGTTACATTTCCCAAACTTAGACCTTTCAAAAGATAATGATTCATTATTCATTGAATTTTGCATACATGGGGAAGTCTTGTACACAGTAGACATGGAATGAATCTATAGATGAGTACGCTTGATCTTGACATTTGGCAAGTTACATATATTGTAAGGTAGAACCTCCTTAGGCTGGTACATCCATACCCAGTCTCATTTAGGTGTGTGTAGTTCTCATTTCATTTCTATAAGCATTGCATTCATGATCTACTAAGATTTGAAGCCTTTTTCACTTTGAATTACACCTCAGAATTAGCCCCTTCATATAAATGCTTCACAAAATAATAGCTACATACAAAAACTGCCTACCTTTTGAGCTAGTAGCTAGACTATGGTGTATGGGTGCTCTTTTGAGAAGATTTGTTCTTATATGACAAAGTGAGTTTTGAAGAACGGAAAAGTTCAAGAAGTGAAGTTGTGTTCAAAAAAGAAAAATGAAATAGAAAAATGAAAAAATTTGAAAAATTGGAAAAGAAAAAAATTGAAAAAAAAAGAAAGAAAAAGAAATAAAAGAAGAAGTTGTGAGTATCTCCTCAAAATGTCAAATCAATAGAAGGAGTTTACCCTTGTGTTTCGTATGTAGTAAGCCAAATCTGTTACTTCTATCTTCGTTTTTCGTCTTCTGGGAAATTGATCGAAAGTTTGGAATGAGTATTCATTTATCATTGGTCAGTTGCTAGCTGATTCTAATCTTCACATGACCATAACTATTTGTCCACCTTTCACCCTTTTCCCAAAGCCTTCTTCCTATTTTTCCGGCTTCTTTTCTATGTGCATTATGATCTTTGACTTGTGTTTTGAATTGTTTACCATATTAGACTGCGGACACATTTTCATAAGTCGTAGATAGGTGAGTGTCTCAAAACATTTACACATAAAGAAATCACCTTTTTACATACAATGAGTGTTCGAGTGTACCGCGAGAGTCCATTTGTCAAAAGATCATGCAAGAGCCGAAATTCTGTAGTGAAATCCTTTGCGCTACGCCGTTATGTAAATCTCAGCCATGTTTATGTATCATTCTTGCCCACGTTGTTTTGGGTTATGATTCATTATGTTTCCAAAGTTTTATGTTGAGATTTGTTTCCTTATGGTATAGTAGCCAATGCTTGCAACCTTGTCCTGGTATTGTTTGTTATGTTTACTTGAGGACAAGCAAAGGTTTAGCTTGGGGGAGTTTGATAAGTGAATATTTGTATGGTTTTAACCCCCAATTTAGCTCGGTTTTGTATGTCATTTGTGCTTTGTTAAGCCAATTTATGAGCTAATATCGTCTTCTAGGTGAATTCCTATGTTCTAACCTGTTTTATAGGGAAAGTGACGTTTCTACGCCCTTTTTCTATATTCTCGAGCATTTGCCTAGAACCCGACGATTTGAAGAAGCAACCTTGCCCAAGTGAAGGGCATTTCAAGAAGGTTCACTAATTCGAAAGAGAGAAGAAGCAAAGACAGTTTCGTAGTTGTCGGAAGATCAATCAATTAGGCGGAAGAATTCATCGCTTTACATCAAACCCTATCAACAAACCCGACTCAAGAGGTCAAGGGGGATGTTGGAAGTCAAGTCAAAGCAAACGGAGATGAAGCGTTAGTCAAAAGCTTCCAGAAGACCACATACCCGATCGGGTAAGTGGTGTACCCGATCGGGTAAGTGTGCTGATCCGAGCATGACGGCTACAACTTCCTGTTTTTGACCTATGTGTTTAATGCCCGACCTCTTCTCCTCGAAACCGTAATGCTATAAATAGATGCTCTAGCCCCTCATATCAAATCATCTCATCTCACACAACATCTCTTCTCTTCTTACATTTCTCTTTAGTTTAGTTCTTCTTCTTTCTTAGTTTTGTTTAGTTTTAGTTTTCTCTAGTTTAGTTTAGTCTAGTTCTATGTTTTCTTCAATTGTAGCTGTTCTAGTTGTAATTGGAATTCAAGTTTCCGGGTTTGTATTTCCTATTCAAGTTCTTGTTCCATTTCAATCTTTGCTCATCCTTTCCGGTAATCTTTATTCTCGTTTTACATTCTAGTTTTTTTTTCTTTTAGTATTTCCTTTATCATGTTTGTCGTTCTTAGTTTTATAATCTTAGTTTATCTTTCATTGTTAATCATGCATAAGTAGTCACCTTTCTAGGGTGTAGGGTAGCCATGTTAGATTGATTAAAAGACGACAATTGGATAAAGAAATTGTGCCTTTAAAACGTTGTGTCTATGCATGTTTGGATTGTAATGATAGTTGACGATTTTTGGCCATAATCATTGACTAGTATGGAATTCTTTTCCAAGGTAGACATACGAGAATTGAATAGACAAAGCATGACATGGTAGATTAAGACCTAGTAAATCGTATAAAAAGCCTGCTAGACCATTTGATCTATGATTGTAATGAACACATCATTCTTACGAACTCACAATGAATTATTTGCATATCCTAAATCCAATTTCATCAATATGTTAATCTACATGTGTGAACCTACTTCCCTAGATTCTTTTCTTTATTGCATTGTTATTATTTTAGTAATTAGTGACAAACATTTGCCAATCGTCCAAGGTAGAGTTCTAACCACAACTATTCACAAGTATCTGCCGTCTCCCAGAGATCGACCCCTTACTTCCCTAACTGCATTTATTTGTTGTTAGCCTAGCCAAGGGTTATTTATCTTTGATTAGGGTACGCGACAACCCGATCACCTTCAAGTAACAGTTCCCTTCACTGAATTAATCACTCAAATCCCTTCTTACACGAAATTCATGAAGGATATCTTAACTAAAAAGAGGACTCTAGATGATGTAGAAATCATAGCATTCACCGCTGAATGCAGTGCGTTATTGCAAAACAAGTCATCTCCTAAGTTAAAGGATCCTGGTAGTTTCTCTATACCTTGCACTATAAGCACCTACACTATTGATAAAGCTTTATGCGATCTAGGTGCTAGTGTAAGCGTTATGCCCTATTCTATTTGCGAAAAATTGAATATGAGAATTCTGAAATGCACAAGTATCACCCTGCAAATGGCAGATCGTTCTCTAAAACAACCTATGGGAGTTTTAGAAGATGTACCTGTTAGAGTAGGAAGATTTTTTATTCCAGTCGATTTCATAGTGTTAGATATGGCTGAAGATTCGCAAATCCCTATCATTTTAGGAAGGCCATTTCTACACACTGCGGGAGCAGTAATCGATGTCAAAAATGGAAAATTGACACTAGAAGTAGGTGATGATAAAGTCACCTACAACTTAAATAGTGCAATGAAGAGCCCTATGCTTGAAGAGCCTTGCTGTTTCCTTGACATTGTCGGCTCAATTATTGAAGAATCTCTGTATCCATCAATAATTGAGGATCCTTCAGAAGCAATTTTATTGTTAGAGGATATCTCTGAGAACGACAATTTTGAGATCAGTGAGCTGGAAAGGGACCTGACTGGTAAAGAGATACCATCTGAAGAAGTTGAGGAGTTCATAAGCTTAATTGATGCTCCTGCCAAGGCAGAAGTACATAAACGTGAACTTAAACCTCTTCCCTCAAATCTAAAATATGCCTTTTTAGATAAATCTGAATATTGCCCGGTCATAGTGAGTGCTCTTCTAGATGAAAATCAATTAAACTCACTATTGACTGTTTTGAAAAAAACATAAGAAGGCAATTGGTTATAAGCTTGAAGAACTCACAGGCATAAGCCCCGACTTTTGCATGCATAGAATCAACTTAGAAGTAGGTCAAAGACCTTGTATTCAAGGTCAAAGCCGTCTTAACCCAAACATGCAAGAAGTAGTTAAAGCTGAAGTTATGAAATTACTAGATGTTGGCATAATCTATGCAATTTCTGACTCAAAATGGGTTAGCCCTGTCCAAGTTGTTCCCAAGAAAGGAGGAACAACAGTAGTCAAGAATAAAAAGAATGATCTCATCCCCACAAGGATTGTGACGGGATGGCGTATGTGTATTGACTACAGGAAGTTGAATCAATCAACTCGAAAAGATCACTATCCTCTAGCCTTCATTGATCAAATGCTAGAGAGGTTAGCTTGCCACAAATATTTCTACTATTTAGATAATTACTCAGGATTTTTCCAAATTCCTATCCACCCTGAGGACCAAGAGAAAACCACCTTCACCTGTCCCTATGGTACTTTCGCTTATCGCCGAATGCCATTTGGCTTGTATAATGCACCTGCAACTTTCCAGCGTTGCATGACTAGTATCTTTTCCGATTTTGTTGAGACTATCATGGAAGTATTCATGGACGATTTTAGAGTCTATGGCATTTCCTTTGATAATTGTTTGACAAATCTGTCGAAAGTTCTAAAACGCTGTGAAGAAGTCGACCTTGTTCTTAATTGGGAAAAGTGTCACTTCATGGTGAACGAAGGTGTAGTTCTAGGACACATCATTTCTGAGAGAGGTATTGAAGTGGATCGAGCTAAGATCCAAGTTATTGAACAACTGCCACCACCTGCTAATGTAAAAGGAATCAGGAGTTTCCTTGGCCACGCCGGTTTCTACCGACGGTTTATAAAAGATTTTTCAAAAATAGCCAAGCCCCTGACTGAGCTCCTTTTCAAGGATGCACCTTTTAATTTCACGAAGGAATGCCTTGAGGCATTCAACAAAATCAAATGCCCTTTAATCACCGTACCTATAATCCAGTCACCTGATTGGAATCTCCCATTTGAGCTTATGTGCGATGCGAGTGATTATGCCGTTGGAGTTGTTTTTTGGGCAAAGAAAGGAAAAGTTCCTTCATGCAATTTACTATGCTAGTAAAACCTTAGATCCTGCCCAAATCAACTATGCCACCACTGAAAAAGAACTTCTTGCCATTGTCTACGCCTTAGACAAATTCCGTTCTTACCTTATAGGATCGAAAGTAATTGTTTACACTGACCATGCTGGTTTGAAATATCTGCTTTCAAAGAAAGAGGCAAAACCTCGACTTATCCGATGGATCTTACTCCTTCAAGAGTTTGATCTAGAGATCCGGGATAAGAAAGGAGCAGAAAATGTAGTCGCTGACCATCTTTCAAGGATAAGAGTAACTGAAATAGGATTACCAACGCCTATTAGTGATTCGTTTGCTGATGATTCGTTAATGGCGATTACTGACTCTTCTCCTTGGTATGCTGATATGGCCAATTTTCTTGTCAGTCGCCAGCTACCTTCTGACCTTTCTTATAACCAAAGAAAGAGATTTTTGCATGATGCAAAATTCTTTGTTTGGGATGATCCTTATCTTTTCAAGCAGTGCTCTGATGGTCTTTATAGACGATGTATCCCCCAGTGGGAATTTAAATGAGTTTTAGAAGGATGCCACTCATCTGCTTATGGTGGTCATCATGGTCCGTCCAAGACCGTAGCCAAAGTCTTACAATCCGGGTTTTTCTGGCCCTCGATGTTTAAAGATTCAAAAGACTTTATTATGGCTTATGACGCTTGTCAACGAATGGGTCAAATATCCAAGAGACATGAAATGCCTCAAAACGGCATATTAGAAGTCGAAATATTCGATGTCTGGGGTATTGACTATCAAGGACCATTCCCTTCTTCTAACGGAAATCGTTACATCTTAGTCGTTGTTGACTATGTTTCTAAGTGGGTAGAAGCAATTGCCACTCCCACAAATGATGCTAGAGCTGTGATACGGCTATTTAAGAAGATCATATTTCCACGTTTTGGTGTACCCAGAGCCGTGATTAGTGATCGAGGAACTCGTTTTGGAGAAAAGCAGTTAGACACTCTGCTTGCTAAATATGGTGTGTATCACAGACGAGGATTAGCCTACCACCCTCAGACCAGCGGTCAAGTAGAAGTCTCAAATAGAGAGTTGAAAACAATTCTTCAGAAAGTAGTCTCAAGATCTAGAACTGACTGGAGTAATAAGCTCGATGACACCTTATGGGCTTATCGCACAGCTTTCAAAACCCCGATCGGAACATCTCCCTATCGATTGGTTTATGGAAAGGCTTGTCATCTTCCTGTCGAGTTAAAGTATAAAGCTTACTGGGCTATCAAAGAACTAAATTTAGACACTAAGCTTAGCGCTGATAGACGACTTTTGCAACTCAACGAACTAGAAGAATTTCGTTTGCAAGCTTATGAGAATTCTAGGATCTACAAGGAAAAAACGAAGCGTTGGCACGACAAGAGGATAATTAAAAAAGAGTTTAATGTCGGTGACCAAGTACTTCTTTTCAACTCCCGTTTGAAAATCTTTCCGGGAAAACTTCGATCACGATGGTCTGGACCATTCACTGTCACATATGTGAGCAAGTACGGCTATGTGGAACTTATGACTAGCAATGGTGAGAAATTCAAATTTAATGGACACAGACTGAAACTCTACTATAGCAATTCTATCATCGGATGTTTAGATATTGTCTATACGGAGCGTCCATCCCCAACCCAATGATTTCATAGAAGAATTCGTCGAGCAAGACGTTAAACAAGCGCTTCTCGGGAGGCAACCCGTGTTTTCCCTTTTTGCATTTCTTATTTTTGCTTTTTCCCTTTTACGTTGTTTTGTTAGATTCCTTTGCAGATGAAAGAGTTTTTGAAGAATCTCTGAAGACCTTCCTTGTCATGTCCAAAAGGCTAGCTTGGGGGAGTCCGCGCTGACTAGTAAAGCTTCATTCTTCTTTCATTTTTTCCTTTCTTCACATTAAGCATCTCATTGCATATTTAGTTTTTGTGCTCACATTGAGGAAAATGTGATGTTTAGCTTGGGGGAGAAATTGCATTTTCCCATTTTGCATTTTAGTTATAATTTTCAACTTTCAAATAAGAAAGAGAAGATTTTAGAGAGCAATTTTAAATTCTTTAACACAATTGAATGCTTTTCATGCTTTGCTTGCTTGTCTATTATGCTATCATGTTACATTTCCAAAACTTAGAGCTTTCAAACCATAATGATTCAATATTCATTGAATTTTGCATACATGGGGAAGTCTTGTACACAGTAGGCATGGAATGAATCTATAGATGAGTACGCTTGATCTTGACATTTGGCAAACTACATATATTGTAAGGTAGAACCTCCTTAGACTGGTACATCTATACCCAGTCTCATTTAGGTGTGTGTAGTTCTCCTTGTGATGTGTGTCATGTCAAAACGCAAAAGTATGGTTCTCATTTCATTTCTATAAGCATTGCATTCATGATTCACTAAGATTTGAAGCCTTTTTCACTTTAAATTGCCCTTCAAAATTAGCCCCTTCATACAAATGCTTCACAAAAATAATAGCTACATGTAGAAACTGCCTACCTTTTGAGCTAGTAGCTAGACTATTGTGTATGGGTGCTCTTTTGAGAAGATTTTGTTCTTATCTGTCAAAGTGAATTTGGAAGAACGAAAAAGTTTAAGAAGTGAAGTTATGTTCAAAAGAAGAAGAGAAAAAATGTAGAAAAAATGAAAAGAAAAAGAAATAAGAGAAGAAGTTGTGAGTATCTCCTCAAAATGTCAAATCAATAGAAGGAGTTTACCCTTGTGTTTCGTGTGTAATAAGCCAAATTGTTACTTCTGGCTTCGTTTTTCGTCTTTTGGGAGTTAACCGAAAGTTTGGATTGAGTATTCAATTATCATTGTTTGAGATTCATTATGTTTTCAAAGTCTTACGTTGAGATTTGTTTCTTGATGGTGTAGTAGCCAATGCTTGCAACCCTTGTCCCGGTATTGATTGTTATGTTTGCTTGAGGACAAGCAAAGGTTTAGCTTGGGGGAGTTTGATAAGTGAATATTTGTATGATTTTAACCCCCGCTTTAGCTCGGTTTTGTATGTCATTGGTGCTTTGTTAAGCCACTTTATGAGCTAATATCGTCTACTAGGCGAATTCCTGTGTTCTAACTTGTTTTGTAGGGAAAGTGACGTTTCTACGCCCTTTTTCTATATTCCCGAGCATTTGTCTAGAACCCGAAGATTTGAAGAAGAAAGCTTGACCAAGTGAAAGGGCATTTCAAGAAGGTTCACTAATTCGAAAGAGAGAAGGAGTAAAGACAGTTTCGTAGTTGTCGGAAGATCAATCAATTAGGCAGAAGGAATCAACGCTTTACATCAAACCTTATCAACAAACCCGACTCAAGAGGTCAAGGGGGATGTTGTAAGTCAAGTCAAGAAAAGGAAGATGAAACGTTAGTCAACCGCTTCTAGAAGACCACATACCCGATCGGGTAAGTGTGTACCCGATCGGGTATCCTTGCTGATCCAAGCATGACGGCTCCCTCTTCCTTATTATGTCCTATGTGTTTAATGCCCGACCTCTTCTCCACAAAACCCTAATACTATAAATAGATGCTCTAAGCCCCTCTTCTAAGATCATCTCTATACACACAATCTAATCATATATCTCATACAATCTTCTTACATATCCTTTAGAATAATCTTTAGTTTTCTCCTTAGCTTTAGTCTTTCTAGTTTAGATTATCTTCTACTTTTGTCTTTTGTTCTTAGTTTATTTCTGTCCATTTCATATCAAAACATAAGTTTAGTTCAATAAGAATTTCAATCTTTGTAGTCTACTTTGTTGGGTACAAGAGTTGTAATTCAAGGTACGGTATTTCTATGCGAAGGATTTCTATTGTCATTATCGCTTTCATTGTTGATCATCACCTAGGTATTCCTAATTTATCCTTTGTTTATTGTTCTTTATTGTTTTCCATTTGATTGTTATTCTATATTCATATCACTTAGATTCGTTAATAATGTTGTTATAATCATAGTTTCATTTCTCAGATTGTCATATAGTATCGTTATTATCACCACATAGAGAGTCTAAATTATTGTTAAAATCAACATAATTATGCCTATCTTAACTTTCATTGTTAATATCATCGTAGACATAAACATAATCATGCGTGAGTAGTCACCTTTCTAGGGTGTAGGGTAGCCATGTTAGATTGATTAAAAGATGATAATTGGATAAAAGAAATTGTGCTTTAAAACATTGTGTCTATGCATGTTTGGAATTTAACGATAGTTGACGATTCTTGATCACAATCATTGACTAGTATGGAATTCTTTTCCAAGGTAGACATACGAGATTTGAATAGACAAAGCATGACATAGTGGATTAAGACCTAGTAAATCGCATAAAAAGCCTGCTAGACCATCTGATCTATGATTGTAATGAACACACCATTCTTACGAACGCGCAATGAATTATTTGCATATCCTAAATCCAATTTCATCAATATGTCAATCTACATGTGTGAACCTATTTCCCTAGAAGCTTCTCAGTATTGTTAAATCATCATTTGCTTTATTGCTTTCATCTTTAATTGCTTTTATCTTATTTTCATTTATGCCTTTTGTTAGTTTAGACATCACAATTCCAATGCCCAGAAAATCATTAGATAAAACTCAATTGTGAGACGATTCACAATCCATAGGAAACATCATCTCCCTGAGGATCGACACCCTACTTCCCTAATTACATTAATTTGTTATTAGCCTAGTCTGGGTAAATTATCTTTGTATTGGGCTTGCGACAGGCCCGATCACGCTGCCAGCGTCCCACGACGTTGCCACCGTCCGTAGGAGCTGCCAGCGTCCTGGCCTGGGACACGTGTTTCTTCATTTTCCGTCTTGTCATTTTGAGGCCCATTTCTCGAAGGCCCTAGGTTTCTGAACCAAGGGTATAAAAGAACCAGATTTTAGAGAGAGAAATATTCCATAATTTCTATGAAAATGCCACAACAAAGCACAAAACACATTGGAATTCTCTCATTTTTGGTTCTTTATTTTGGCTTGTAAATTTGAGTTGAACTTTATTATTTGTGTTGTAATTCTTGATTATGGGTAGTTAATCTTCTATTTCTTAGTGTAATTGGAACAAGTTTTCCTCTTTTAGCATTGTAAGACTCTTTGAACCTCTTCTTCTTTAGTTAATACCATTTTCTCATGTTTATTTTCCATTGTTGAATGAATTATTGTTGCGACTAACCATCTTAGCAAGTTGTTTGTTTAATTAGTGCTTTGTCTAGATAATTTTGGTTAATTTGTCTTGATATTGTTGAAGAAACCTTGAAAGATTGCAACTTTGGTTTAAAGTTGGAATTTGTCGAGTGGAATTTGGTTTATTGTGTGGTTAGAACATGGTTTAGTGTTTTATTACATGATTCTAGCTTGTTTCTTTGGTTTTGTTCATAAAGCTTGCATCTTTGATATGGGCTCATGTTTTAGTGGGTGTAAATTGGGTTGTAAAGGGTCATCCTTGGTTGAGTTAATCCTTGTTGACTAATTTCTTAGAAACTTGTATTAGATAACTAGATAAGAGAGGAAAGGAAGAGTTTTTACTTTGCTAATTGTTGGGAACTTGGGAAAATTACACTAAGTTAGTTTCTTTATATTTGAATATTTGAATGTTAAGTACTTGTTGGTTATTTTAGACTTGTTAATCAATTTCTCAAATCAAATTTTCTCCATATGTGTTATCCTACGTGTTTTTGTCATTGTAAATATCATAGTTTGTAATTAATTTAAGTTTGTGTCTTAATTAGTGTCTTAATTTGTGATTAGAGTAATTAGTTAGTAATTAGTTTTGTTAATTGGTTTTTAGCAAGAGTCTAGATTAGTTAATTTAGTTAATCCCGCCTTCTCTTGGGTTCGACCCTATTCTTACCATTTACTACCTTTATTTAAGATAGTTTGTGTTTGTTTAGGAAATATAAATTGTTATTTGACCATAGCTGATTAGCGGAATTAACGACACGTGAAATAAGCTCGTCAAATTTGGCGCCTTTGCCGGGGAAGGCAATATAGCTAAAAACTAAATTGAAACTCTTGTTAGTGTCATAACTTGTTTAGATTGTTTTTCAAAAAATTTTTTTAACTTATTAGTTACTTTGTGTGATATGCTCTTGGGTTGCTATTCTTGTTTCCTTAGCCAACCATATTAAATTTACTAATTTGTGTTGTTGAGTTGTTTTAGAGTTTATGCCTAGGTCACAAGAGGGAATTGGTGACCAAGATATTGATCCATCTTCAAGTAGCATATCAAATTGGTTATTTTCAAATCCCCTTTATAGGAGACCTTTTTGGAGGGAACCTAGTGAAGAGGAAGTGGAAAATAATATTTTTCAAGAACAACCGGAAGAAGAGTTTGAGTCACCACCTAGGATACCATCTCCATTGAACGTCCTTTACCCACCTAATATGGCAGAGGATAATAGGACAATCGGTAAGATTCGGGCAAGGAATTATGAGGAGCAACCCCTTTGTATTGCATATCCTCCCATGGGGGATGTGAACTTTGAGCTCAAAGGTTTCTTCGTCCACAACTTACCTTAATTCCATGGCATGGAAGGGAACGACCCTAATAGACACTTGGCCGAGTTTCATATGATTTGCCAAGGTACTACTCCCCAAGGGGTGATCGAGGATCAATTCAAGTTAAGGGCATTCCCTTTTTCTCTTCAAGATGCCGCGAAAGAATGGCTCTTTTGCCTACCGGCTCACTCCGTTACCACGTGGGTGGGCTTGAAGAAAACGTTTCTTGAAAAGTATTATCCGGATTCAAGACACAATCACTCCAAGAAACTTATCACTACTATTGAACAAGAAATGGGAGAGACCCTTTATGATTATTGGGAGCGTTTCAAGAGTCTTGTGGCAAGATGCCCATAGCATGGCATGTCGGGAGATGATTTGTTAACGGCTTTCAATGAGGGGTTGTGCCAAAATGACCAAAGAATGATCATTGGCGCCACCGGAGGTGGAATTGACACCCTTAATGTGGCCGAGGCCAACAATATTATCGAAAAATTGGCAATGAACACAAGAAGCTATGGAAGAAAGAGTGAAAGGGGAGGGGGCTCTAGGAATGTATCCTCCATGGAGAATCCTTATGCATCTCAAAACCACATGAACATGCAAGAAATGGGTGAACTTAAAAGTATGATGTCAAACTTGGTTGTTAACAAAGGTAACTCATTCTCTCAACACCCAAAACCAATTGAATGCTCATATTGTGGGGGTGACCATGCCACCAACACATGCTACATCATGATTGAACAAGGAGCAACTATGGAAAGTGTTAATGCTATGGGGTATGGGAATTACAATTCAAGGAACCCAAGTGGAGGGGGAGTGTACAACCAAGCGGGGAACCGCGAGCTTTTGGGATGGGGAGGGGATAAGTCGAAAAGCTTTGAAAACGGTCAATACAATCATTTGAGAGCCCAAAATCCCACCCAATGCCGGAACTCCAATTTCCAACAAAACCCACAAAGAATTTACAACAATCAAAGGCCCAACAATTCAA
This sequence comes from Heliosperma pusillum, assembly GCA_022085475.1. Classification (NCBI taxonomy): domain Eukaryota; kingdom Viridiplantae; phylum Streptophyta; class Magnoliopsida; order Caryophyllales; family Caryophyllaceae; genus Heliosperma; species Heliosperma pusillum. Next base: position 19,555 of record JAIUZE010006982.1, on the reverse strand, counting down.
ATTTCCCAAGCAACTGCCAATCTCAAAACAATGCTCAAAGACAATCGAACCAAGGCCCCATTCAAGGAAATTCTTCTTCTCAAGGGAACTTGAGTGATATTTTGCAAACACTCCTTTCCAATCAAGAGAAATATAGGGAGGAGGCAAGGAGAGATAGAGAAGAGGCAAGGAAGGATAGGGAGGGAAACAACCTTAGGGTAAGCAACTTGGAAACCCAACTATCCCAAATAGCCTCCAATATGTCAAAATCTCAAGCCTCAAGCTCCATAAGATTCCCATCTAAAACCATCCCACCACCTAGGGAGAATGCTAGTGCCATGACCTTAAGGGGAGGCAAAAAGTTGGAGGTACACCCCCTTGGAAAAGGCAAGGAGAATATGAAGAACCTTGAGATGGAGACCTTGGAAATTGAAGACCAAGGAGAGTTAGTAATTGGTCATGGAGAGTTATCAAGGAATGGGGAAGGGACATCCGCAAGCAAGGACCCCAAGGGAGACACTTCAAAGATTGGTAAAGACATTATTGATGATGAAGTGGTAGAGGAATACATACCGGAAGTCCCATTTCCTAGTGCTTTGATAAGCATAAGAAAGTATGACAAGGAGACCGACTTGTATGAAACTTTCCGGAAGTGTGACGTAAACATTCCTTTTCTTAATTTGTTAAATAGTGTCCCTAGGCATGCAAAGTTATTGAAAGAACTTTGTACACCTAAGAGAAATCCTAAGAAAGGAACCCATAGGGTTAGGGTGAGTGAGCATGTTTCGGCAATTTTCAAGCAAAAATTACCAAAGAAATGTGGAGACCCGGGCATGTTCACCATCCCTTGCACCATTGGAGGGCAAAGTTTCAAACGTGCCATGTTAGACCTTGTAGCCTCTATTAACGTCATGCCCATATCCATCTATGAGACCCTAGGCTTAGGACTTTGTCTAAGACCGGGGTGGTTATTCAATTAGCAGATAGGTCTAGTGTCTATCCCAAAGGCTTGATAGAGGACGTACTAGTAGAGGTAGATAACCTTGTCTTCCCGGCGGACTTCAATGTTTTAGACATGGAGTCTAGTTCAAGTGTCACTCCCCTTCTCCTTGGTAGGCCATTCATGAAAACCTCTAAGACCAAGATTGCTGTGTCAAACGGATGTTTGACAATAGAGTTCGAGGGAAAGAGATTGACCTATAATATCTATGACTCTATGAGATACCCTAGTGATGTTCAATCTTGTTTTTTCTTAGATATTTTCGAACCTTTGGTGCATCAAATGTACAAGTTATATGATCGGGACCCACTTGAGGTGGCCCTAACTAACAATGTGGAAGAAGAGGGTTTGCGGTTTTTGTTGTCGGTTGGTGTGCAGGAACATCTCAAGGACTTGGAGAAAGAAGAGCCACTAGACACTTATGAAGAACTCAACATCATCGAGGTGCTGAAAACAGGGGACTTCAGTGGAAAACGCCGGCAGCGTCTCACGACGCTGCCAGCGTCCCCCAGCGCTGGCAGCGTTTTTGTCTGGAGAACCTATCGGAGCTCTTTGCTTTGAGCATACCCCTCTACAAGCCTCTTCCCTCATTTGTGAAGCACCCGAAGGTCGACTTGAAGACTCTTCCAAGTCATCTAAAGTACATCTTCTTAGGGGACAACCACACCCTACCTCTTATCATCTCAAGCACACTCAACGAGGAACAAGAGAGCAAATTGGTAGCATTGCTTCACAAACATAGAGATACTTTTGGGTGGAGCATAGCGGACCTCAAGGGAATAAGCCCGATGACTTGCATGCACAAGATAAGACTTGAAGTGGATGCCAAACCGGTCCGACAACCCCAAAGGAGGCTCAATCCACCAATGGCGGAGGTAGTGCAAGAGGAGGTAATTAAACTTTTACAAATGAGCATCATCTTCCCTATTTCCGACTCCCGTTGGGTTAGCCCAACTCAAGTCGTGCCCAAAAAGGGAGGAGTGACGGTAGTCAAGAACGCACAAGGAGGATTGGTCTCCACCCGACCACAAATCGGTTGGAGGGTGTGTATTGACTACCGCCGCTTGAATGCGGTTACTTTGAAAGATCATTTCCCGCTACCATTTATCGATCAAATGTTAGAAAGACTAGCGGGAAAAGCTTTCTATTTTTTCCTTAACGGGTACTCGGGATATTTTCAAATCCCAATCGCACCCGAGGACCAAGTCAAGACCACATTCACATGTCCGTTCGGTACATTTGCATATCGTCGAATGCCATTTGGTCTATGTAATGCACCGGGAACCTTCCAACGTTGCTTGTTGAGTATATTCTCCAACTTTGTAGAAAAGATCATAGAAGTATTCATGGACGATTTCACCGTCCATGGGGACTCCTATGATGCATGTCTAAAACATCTTGCCCTTGTCTTAGAGCGATGCGAAGAGTCCCATCTCATCTTAAACTCCAAAAAATGTCATTTCATGGTGACTAGTGGCATCGTTTTAGGACATGTAGTGTCGGAAAGGGGGGTTGAGGTGCATAAGGCTAAGGTTGACATTATAAAAACCTTACCTTATCCATCCAACATCAGAGATATTAGGTCATTTCTGATGGTCCTAGACCTCTAATTAGACTCCTCTAACTAGTTCATTAAATTACGTTAACTTAAAGATTTATGATCTAGTTATCATGCATGCAAATATAAAAGCATAAAAGAAAAGATAAGACCAAAACATCCTTACATTGGGATTTTTCGGTTCAATATGGGCACAATAAGAACTCCTTCTTATTGTTCTTGAGCATGAAATTAATGGATGATCCTCCAAAAACAACCTCCAAAGTAGAAGGTCTCCTTCTTGTTGCACCCAAGATTAAACCCAAATAATCTTAACTTATTATTAAATAGATAATAAGTAAGAATTAATACTACTAATATTATTGTATTAATACACTAGTAATATGACATGAATATTAGTTTGCATGTGAGTTTTAGTGAGATTTTGGAGGTTTTTAGAGAGAAGAAGGAAAATAAGCAAAAATGAAGTTTTCAAATGTGAACAACTCTTGTTCTCTTATGTAGCCCTTTTTTGGCCGGATGATCATGGCCCTTGTGGCTCTTATTTTGCTCATTTTTTATTCCCATGCAAATGACTTGAGTGTTGGTGGTAAATGTAATGATCATGGTGTCATAACATAAGGTGGAGTGTAGGATTAAATGAGAACAATCATCATTGATCTCCACTAACAAATAATCCGGCCCCAACTAGTGTTATGTGGTCCATTTTGATTTTTGATATTTGTCCCACAAATACCTATAATCATATGTTTAATTATCTTGTATAATTAAGTGTTAATTTGATCATATAACAATTATATGACTCAAATTAATAAATAATATACACTCAACTTTTAAGTGCTATTTAATCATTATATCAATATATAATGGATCTCACAAAGCCCAGATAATTTATTTTACAACTCATTGTAAATATAATTAACTAATTACCTCTACCTCAAAATATATGCATTACCTCAACTAATTTAATGAATTAACGATTAATCACTAAATTAAATCTTATTTAATCGTATTAAAATAAGACGTAAAATTTATTCAGTCAGTTATCGTATAATTGACTAATAAACTTAAGTGGAATGAGTTCGCAACTCAATTTCCAGTAAATAACTCTCGTAACTAAACATACATATCAAATATATGTAATGCTCTAATTAAATTGTATCGTATACAAATAATTAGTATTCTATTTGGGTCTCATCCTATAGGTGTGACCTAAAGGGATCAGTTGATCACCGCCGTCATACGACAATAACGTCAAACTCTAGTCAGCCGAGCGTTATCGATTTACGTTAATCAACTGACGTGGAGTATCAATTTATACTAATCATGCCACGTATATTCCAAATGAGATTTATTATATAAATGCACTATTGTGGAGGACACTTACTCCAACAATCTCCCACTTGTCCGATACAAGTTGTGCATGTAGAAACACTATTGGGGAGGACTTCTCCTCCCGCAATATCTCCCACTTGTCTCGACAAGTTGTGTGCTACGGATTCTCATGTCTCTTTTGTGTCATATCCTCCCACTCATTGCAAGGTGTCTTACAGGTCGCATTTGCAATTGAAAATTATAAATATAGTGGTTTTCTCGATCTGGGAGAGTAACTGTCTGACCGGAAAATCTACCAGAGATCTCTTCCGAGCGTGGCCACGCATTTCCAGTTAATACCCAACGTGGGTGGACAATTCCTGTTGACCCATCTTACACTGTATGATGCAGATCACCATGACCTAGAAGATGTCCATCGGCCTCCTTTCACGGCACGACCTAGGACAAAAACCAAAGTCAATCGGAAACTACACCGACTCAGGTAAATGGTCGCCAGTCTAAAGAATCGACTCATAGGAATAAAATAGAAATCCCCGCCACGACCAGGCTTCAACAATTTTGATAAGGGACTTTATTATGGTCACTGCCCGACAGAGTGTCTCCAGAGTCTGTCTATGTTAACGACCAGTCATCTCCATGACCCCATGGTGCTGAACCAACCATCGATCGACTTACAATCTAGTCACTTCGAGACGTCACCTCAAATGAGTGACTAGGGACAAAACACTAAGTTCATCCTGTTCACTTGAATTGGGTTCAACTTTTCTTTCAACCAATTCGGGATAAACAAAGTATTAAAATTTAGTCAAACTAAATAAGGGAGTTTTAATGAAATTCTAACAATGAATGCGATTATCTAATATTTGGAAAAATTGATACGCTATCAATAATTTCATATCTCATAATCTCTAGCAATTCAGGTACATATTTCAATCCTCATTGAAATGACATGACTATCATGTTCAGCCTGCAAGGCATGGCTAATGGATTAGCAATACTTGTATCTTTCCCATCGTTCTGATTGCTATTTCTGTTTGTCTACGTAATCTCATATTACATAAAACATTCTGAGTACGTGTCTAGGTTTGAATCTAGACTTAGGACTCATGGCCTAAAGGTAGCTCCCACTGTTTTACCAGTATCATGGGATAGGATATACAATTATAGGAACTACTTCTAGTCCCTACAATACTGTCGAATCCAAGCTACTTTCATATGCATCATCATATGATGCAATGTACTCCATTTCTGTTGTGAAATCCGCAATGATAAACTGTCTGGAACACTTCCAGCGGATACATGACATTTATATTTGAAAATATCACTCCTACTTGGAATCTTTCCAATAGTCTTTTCTGTTTGGAACTCTTCCAACAGATAAATCTTCTATAAAACACAGCCTGATCAGTTTGGAAACTGAAGTCTGTGTAAACCCTTACACACAACTCACTATAAACTCCAAACACATGGAACATATCTTTAGTCCTTCGCAAGTACTTAAGGATGTTCTTTATGGCTATCAAGTGACTCTCACTTGGATTTGATTGCAAACGACTTGTCATGCTCAAAGCATGCTAAATGTCGCATTGAGTATACATCAGAGCGTATATAATTGATCCCGCAGCGGAAGCAAAAGGAATCAATTATCATGTGTTCAACTTCCTTGAACTAGTCAAAGATCTTATCAATATAAGAATCTTGACTTAATGCTAATATCCTTTTAGATTTATCTCCATAAATCCAGATATCTAAAAGATGTATTCTACTTCTCCAAAATCTTCCATCATCTAAAATGATCAATATGTCTCTACATATAAGACTGCTGAAAACCATATTATTCCCACTAAACTTCATGTATCAACATAATTCCTCGTGATATCGAGAAATATATTATGACATGATTGACACACTAATTCCAACTCTTTAGTGCTTACTTAAGACATCCTCTTAAGCTTGCAAATTTAACTTAGGATAATTAGGATCTACGAACCCACAGGTGGATATAAAATATTCTACCTCTTCTAGAATCGTATTCAAGAAGGTGGTTCTTGAGATCCAATTGTCATCATACTATTATGAAATGCTGTAATCGCTAAGTATATTCGAATGGATCGAAGATTTAAGGTTGGTGCAAAACTCTTTGCCTACCAATTTATCTTTGAAAACATTTTAATGTTCATCCATGCAAATTTCGATCTTAAAAATCTATTTACATTGAAGAGGTCGTACTTCTTCAAGTAAAATTTACCAGGTCACATACCTGACTATCACGCATGGAGTACATTACGAATCGCATGACTCTAAGCCATAGCAAGAAATTGGGACAAGAAACAATTTTTGTTTTGTTTTTTTTATTTTTTTTATTTTATTTTTTTTTATTTTTAAGTCGCATATTAGAATTCAACACTATTAAGGAGTGCTAAAATTCCACCTGACCTCTTAGGTTTCTTCGAAACAACTACTGAACAAGCAATGAGGAAACTTTTTCCGGACCATATGCTTAGTTTGTGGCTCTTGAAACCTTTTCTCCCACTCTGTCTTATCAAGAAATAATTGTATTTTTATTGAAAGACACCATCACGAGTCACAAACGCTTTGTTCTCGTGGTCAATGTAGGATTATTGAGCACTTGTTTCATTCGGATAACTTATAAATTAGGTACGCTACCTATCTATATCGTATATGAAATAAAACCATACTGTTTTAAATGTGCTTTGATATGGTGGGAAAAGAAATAGCAGACAAAATAATAAGATCCCAAGGTTAGGAAAATGGCTCAGTTAGACTTGACAAAGAGATCGGTTATGTCGCGGTCCAGATACAAAAATAATTACCCACACTTAGGCTAACAACATAAGGAATGTAATTAGGGAAGTAGGGTGTCGATCCTCACGGAGTACATGTTAACTATGAATTGCTATGGAGTGATTTTCATTTAAGTTCGAATCATTTGAGGTGGTTGTCTAGACTACTAACATAAAATGAAATGACAAGTAAGTAAATGACAATATGTAAATGACAAATATGTAAATGACGATATGTAAATGAAGATATGTAAATGACAAATATGTAAAACCAGAAACAGACAACTTACCCGATCGGGTTGTCACGGATCCGATCAGGGAAGTGTACTGATCCAGGTGACAATATAATAAATCTAACTAAGAGCGATATTTAAATGACAATATTGAAAAGCTATCTAACTAAACTAATAAACTAGCTACTAACAATAAAGTAAACTATCTAAGAACGGAAATAAAATGACGATAAAGTGAACTAACTTAATCAACAATAAAATAAACTATCTAATACGGTAAAATAAACTATCTAATCAAATTGATATAGTGGAAGAGAAATACATGTAAAATGATTTAAAAGTTTCGTTGATACCAATATTAGAATTACTACGATTGTCTAAGCCTTGTAGCGGTATATTCCTCTCGGATTCGTACCGACCTTTTAGTGGGTCCTAACGTCCTCTCAACATGCTTAGGTCACTAAACCCCTATTGGTAGTCTTAAATCTCATCCCAACTCTCGTTACAAAGACGGAAATTGACTAATACAAACAATTGTTTATGGCCACTAAACAAAGTTATAGAATTTGACACAACCAAAGGAAGAAACAAACTAGATGGTTCAATTGGCATCGACTCTTTTTTTAATTCATTTTAACTAGTAAATCATTTCAATACTACAATTCTATTTATTGTATTTACATAATGATAATCTTACAATGTTAGAATTATTCTAATTTATGTAAGTAAATTAATAGGAAAAAGATGTAGGAAATTAAACTATGAAATATAAATACTAAGGTGATTAAGGTGATTATGCTAACAATGATTCTAGTGATGAATTCCATGATTATATGATTAGGAAAAATAAAAGGTGGCATACTAAACAATATTTCAGTTTTGATTAGATTACTTTTAGATGAATTTCCTAATAACAATAATATGAAAACAATACTAATTAGATCAAAGTTCATAATGATAAAAACTGCATAAGTGAAGGATAGAGAGTTACCGAAATTGGAATGCAAATTATGTAGGAAATAAAGTAAAGAACAATTATCCAACCCAATAACAAAAACTTATAAAAACAGTAGAGAAACACTAAGAAATTGCATAAACTATATTCTAAAACTTGTATGAAAGAAGTAAACTAAGAAGTTTTGTAAGAAGTTGTGTAAAGATATATAAAGATATTGTGTAATGATCATTGGCTTTTATAGGGCTGCATGGCTGCTGCATCTCGTCCAAATTCATACCCTAGACAAAGCCTTTAATCACTCATTTAAGCTTGGTAGAAGAAGAGCCAAGTAACGTCTCAGCCGCAAACACACCCGATCGAGTAAGTGGAAATCCCATCGGGTAAGTGTGCAAGATGGATATTTCTGTCTTTTCCAATTACCTCTTTGGGCACGGAATCCTATGCCTTGGTCTTGGTCAATGCAATACGTAATTGGGCTTGGGCTAGTGTTCCTTTGACTTGGGTTGATGTTTCCGTTTGAAGTTCAAAGTCAAAATCAAAGATGAGTCCACTCGAGGAAGGATGTAGCGGAATCGTAGTCAAATCGTGAAATGGCTATCATCGGTTCCTTGAAAACTCGTATTCTAGTGGCTTTGCTCCATTAAGTAAGAAAATATAGCAAAACCGCTTCATTTCCTATAAAACGAGTCAAAACACGCTAAACAACTAGAATAGCAATATTAGCTCGTTAATCACTTAACAAAGTGCATAAATCGTATAGAAATCGAGCTAAAACGGGAGATTAATTAGTACAAAATATCAGTTATCACAAAGACAAAACCATATCGTATAAGGTTCTGTTTCTCTATTCAACAACACCTTATCTCATAATGTGTGTTAGAGAACGAAGTTAACTCGTGCAACTATTTCACAATACTTTTGGTGAAAATCAAAGTCAATACTTAGATATTTATAGTTACGATTTAGTCGTAAGTTCTCGATCTAATACTCTTAGTGGTTAACTACTTCACATTGAAGCTCTTTGAATTTTTCAAATATTTCTCTTAGCACCTCATTAAGTAGAATCAAACATAATATCTACTTAAATCGTCGGTAAATAAAGTGAAGTAATCATTACCATCTCTGGTTGTGTTTGTTATTGGACCACACATATTCTTATGTAATATGGCCAATAACTTACTAGTTCGATTTCCTTTTAAATAAAAAGGGCACAAATCATCTTGCCTTGAATACAAGATTCGCACACACCATAAGATTCAAAATCAAATGTTTTAGGGGTGCTACACAATCCAGAATTAAGATTAGATATTGGTCATCAATTTTGAGCCTTTTTCAATCTATATGACAAGTAATTTCTAGTTTAGGTCAAGAATATAATTACCTTTGATTGGTATGGGATAACCATTCACCAAGTATAGGCATAATAATGTTTATGAAAGTATACCTCTAAATCCAAAACTAGATTGATCACATTATAACTTTTATATGTCTCTATAGAAATAAAACTACAATAGTTATATTTCCTTTGTAGGTCGACATTAAATCATGGTTAGTCGTCGCACGATTTATTATATGTATTGAATACATCGATGAAAACCATAATGGGTATCTAATACCCAAAACGTGCATTTTAGCAAAATAAATGTCGATCATATAGATATTATGGGTGAAAATAGTACACCCAATTTCTAATTCTTTAGAAAACTTGGGGCAAATTCTTTTCTAGTGTCTTACACTGTAAGAATAGAATCATCAAAGGTTGGGTTTGACACCTTGCTTGGATTTTGACTTTACTATTCAAAATAGACTTGCCTTTTTCCCTCGCCTTGTGCCAATATCGTGCCAACCTACTCTTTATTTCATTCATGGTTTTACCTTCAAAAAGGATAAACCTTTCATAAAGTGACTACGGTATTTGGTTAATCGTGATTTCAAATAAATCGAGAAACCTAGTCGTCCCAACTGATTTGGCCTCTTTTGAGGTAAGCCTCGATAAGGAGCATTATGACGACATACCAAAAAATTAAAAATATTTTCGTTGGAGCAAAAAAAATTGATGCACCGTTATAATAAGATGACGTCACTAAAACAAAATCAAAACGTTTTTGACAAAGTGTGACTTATTCATATACTCTTCATAAAAGACATTTGCAATGGTTAATGTGAGGATCAAAAGAAAAAATCATTTTGTCTTTAGCTACGGTGGTTTAAACGGAGATCGCAATCAAAATGCTACCGTATAAAATAATGGAAACTCCTTTCCACGATTGAACGGATTTACAAGTTCGTAGAAGGAAAAAATAATTGTCATAGCGCGAATAAATATGAACAGAAAATAAACATTCATTGCTTATATATAATTTACTTGTAAAAAACAATTTTAAACAAGTCACTCATATAATGACCCCTCACGAAATTATATAAGTGATTCCAAGACCCATTTTTAGACAAAAATAGTCATCGCATGCTACCTTTATCTAAAAATGGTAAATCAATACTTGACTAATTCTACACTTAGAACTCTTGGTTGATGGATTTCAACTAAATCCATCTCCTAGTCCCAAGATAACGCATATCTCGTTGAGTCCAATCCAATTTTGGCTTGTGATCGCATCACCCTACTTACCCGAGGTAAAAAGGGACCCACGAGCGTGGTAGCCCTAATGAACACGGGGTTCATAGGTGCTTCAATTGGTAAGGCTAAATCTCAATTTTTTTAAGTTATGTGAGAGGTCTTGTCAATTTTGTTATTAATTCCCTATAAGCGAACTAAGTCGGTGAATTTTGAATAACTTTGAATTGACAATCGAGAAATAAAAATGCATGTTGGCGATTTTGGCATGTGCGGAAAAACATAAAACAAGCAAATAATAAATCCTAGTCTGGCCACCTAGCTAACCTAATTAACTAGTAGATTACAAAATTGGAAACCAACTCTTTGGCCCCTTGCCTCTTCATGGCACCGTCTTTTGGAACACCGACTTCGGGAATCTCTTTCTTCATAACAATTAATTACAAAAGATACAAATAAAATTCCTATTATACATTTGATCTAGAAAATTAAATTAAATTATTACAAACGGCGATACGAGATCGCAAATAAAATTACAACCGAATCGGTATTCCCTTACATTACGGGTAATACCAATTAAAAATAATCTAGGCCATACTAGGTACAACTTACATTAAAATTTAAAAAAATGACATTCATTCATTTAACCATAACAACATAAATAAAATGCTGGAAAAAAATGCCAAAATCGCCTTTGATACTTATCATGCTCATTCTAGCTCGGTTTTATGGATTTTATCGATTTTTAACCATTAAAAATCACTAATCAACACTTAAATCGTATTTAAGCTCAAACTAATTATCTAAAATTATTTAGAACTCAAAATTAGACCCCACTAACTTTGTTTGTATTTAATTAGTTCGAATTGATCGTATTTGCTAAATATAGAGGTTTAATCATAACATTTATGAAATAAACCCAAAATAAAATATAAAAATCATAAAATTTGAAACCAAAACTTTTGTACATTCTGGAACATTTCCAGGAACTCTAAAAACCAGAAACATTTGCCCAAAAAGTTTGAATAAATTTTATGAACAAATAACAAAGTATTCAACGGTTTTATCAAATAAAAACCATTAAATATAGTAAAATAGTGAAAAAAATTATAAAATTTCACCAAGATTATATAAATCAGATTATAAATTGTACTAAAAATTTTCAAGACCAGAAAAGGACGTTTCAGTTTTATGATCATAATAATCTCACTTTATTGACTTTTATCTTATAAAATTAAATAATCATGCAAAACTTAATTAAAAGTCACTAAATTTTACATACAGTATGTAAAAAATTCTTGTGAGATCATATCAAAATTTCATGGCCAGAATCAACATGAAACTAGTTTTAGTTAACTTTTAACATAAAACATGCATATTACCATGATTTAAAGGCCATAAATCAAAATAAATAGCACATCAATCCCTAAAATCACCAAATTTGACCACAACCATTTTGAGGTCAGTAGGTATGCATGAAAATCAAAAATTTTGTGCAAACCAATTTTTAACACAAATTTTCAATTTTACCCAAGTTATCGTATAACTCGATTTTAATGCTTAAAATCGACATGCATGTAACAATTGAGCTCTTATACCACATGATGGTCCTAGACCTCTAATTAGACTCCTCTAATTAGTTCATTAAATTACGTTAACTTAATGATTTAGGATCTAGTTATCATGCATGCAAATATAAAAGCATAAAAGAAAAGATAAGACCAAAACATCCTTACATTGGGATTTTTCGGTTCAATATGGGCACAATAAGAACTCCTTCTTATTGTTCTTGAGCATGAAATTAATGGATGATCCTCAAAAAACAACCTTTAAAGTAGAAGGTCTCCTTCTTGTTGTACCCAAGATTAAACCCAAATAATCTTAACTTATTATTAACTAGATAATAAGTAAGAATTAATACTACTAATATTATTGTATTACTACACTAGTAATATGACATGAATATTAGTTTGCATGTGAGTTTTAGAGAGATTTTGGAGGTTTTTAGAGAGAAGAAGGAAAATAAGCAAAAATGAAGTTTTCAAATGAGAACAACTCTTGTTCTCTTATGTAGCCCTTTTTTAATTTGGCCGGATGGTCATGGCCCTTGTGGCTCTTATTTTGCTCATTTTTTATTCCCATGCAAATGACTTGAGTGTTGGTGGTAAATGTAATGATCATGGTGTCATAACATAAGGTGGAGTGTATGATTAGATGTGAACAATCATCATTGATCTCCACTAACAAATAATCCGGCCCCAACTAGTGTTATGTGGTCCATTTTGATTTTTGATATTTGTCCCACAAATACTTATAATCATATGTTTAATTATCTTGTATAATTAAGTGTTAATTTGATCATATAACAATTAAATGACTCAAATTAATAAATAATATACACTCAACCTTTAAGTGCTATTTAATCATTATATCAATATATAATGGATCACACAATGCCCAGTTAATTTATTTAACAACTCATTGTAAATATAATTAACTAATTACCTCTACCTCAAAATATATGCATTACCTCAACTAATTTAATGAATTAACGATTAATCACTAAATTAAATCTTATTTAATCGTATTAAAATAAGACCTAAATTTTATTCAGTCAGTTATCGTATAATTGACAAATAAACTTAAGTGGAATAAGTTCCTAACTCAATTTGCAATAAATAACTCTCGTAACTAAACTTACATATCAAATATATGTAATGCCCTAATTAAACTTTATCGTATACAAATAATTAGTATTCTATTTGGGCCTCATCCTATAGGTGTGACTTAAAGGGATCAGTTGATCACCGCCGTCATACGACAATAACATCAAAGTCTAGTCAGCCGAGCGTTACCGATTTACGTTAATCAACTGACGTGGAGTATCAACTTATACTAATCATGCCACGTATATTCCAAATGAGATTTATTATATAAATGCACTATTGTGGAGGACACTTACTCCAACAATTTCTAGGACATGCCGGTTTCTACCGGAGATTTATTAAAGACTTTTCAAAGATTTCTAACCCCCTATGTAAGCTTTTGCACAAAGAAGCGGAGTTTGTCTTTGATGCCTCTTGTAGGAAAGCTTTTGATAATTTGAAGGGGAGATTGGTCACCGCGCCAATTATTCAAGCACCTTAATGGGACCTTCCATTTGAAATCATGACCGATGCAAGTGACTATGCATTGGGAGTGGTTTTGGCTCAAAATAGTGACAAGGGACCTCATGTGATTCAATATGCATCTACACTCTTGAATGACGCCCAAAAGAACTACTCTAAAACGGAGAAGGAGTTCCTTGGTGTGATATATGCCCTAGAGAAATTCCGATCCTATCTACACCGATCATGCCGCCATTAGATATCTTGTGGCAAAGAAGGATGCAAAACCAAGGTTGTTGAGGTGGGTTCTTCTCCTAAGTGATATCGATGTAGAGATCAAGGACAAGAAAGGGGTGAAGAATGTGGTGGCGGATCATCTAAGCCGGCTAAACCTTGAAGGAAGACCATCATGCCCTCTTGATGAGGTTGAAGGAGGTCACCCTCACGAGTCCCTATATGCTATCCAAGTAGAGGAGCCATGGTATGCTACCATGGTCAACTATTTAGTAACAAAGCGGTTTCCAAGCCATTTTTCTTTCCATCAAAGGAGCAAGGTAAGGTCCGATGCAAAGTGCTACATATGGGATGACCCATACTTGTGGAAATTTTGCCAAGATCAAATTATAAGAAGATGCGTGCCCGAGAGTGAGATTCCATCCATCCTACATCATTGTCATTACTATGCCTGTGGAGGACACTTTGGGCCACAAAGAACCGCAAGGAAAGTGCTTGAATGCGGTTTCTTTTGGCCAAGCCTTTTCAAGGATGCTCATAAATTTGTGAAGACTTGTGACACCCTCAAATTTGCGGAAAGATAAACAAGTAATTTAACAAATAAAAGATGAGAATACGTTTCTAATAGGTTCACTTTAGTGAAAATCGGTAAATTTTAAAACCGGAACCTATCATTAAATATATTCATCATAACGAAGGTGTCTTAAAGAAGAAGGTTCATAACCAAAAAGAAAATAATATTATACATAAGAATTATACAAGACGGGAGACATATCTCCCGTACAAATACGGAAATAAAAGAGTGTATAATAATATACAATCTATGAACCGAATATAGGTCCAAGGTAAATACTTCGCTCGCTAGCTCGTCAATGTACCCAATGTATGCATCACAAACCTGCCAACCGCATTAAATATAAACACGGAAGCCACAGTCAGTGGGGAGTAACTCCGAGTTCTCCCAGCCACGAAAAGTCGAGTTTAATAAAACATGAATAACATAAAAGCAATGTATATGGAAAATACAAAACCTTAACATATAGGATATGCTTTTCATGTTATGAAACAATTAACTAACATATAACCTATCATGTGAAAGCTATCATGTGAATCCGTTATCAATCTATAACAAGAGGTAGGGAAGCTGGTATTTTAGCTCAGAGGTTACCTTTAAAACATGGCCATGATACCCTCGACCCTAATCAACACGTAATCATGTGAATCAGTTAACAACCGGTAATCCAAACTCTATCAACCTTAGCCGGCTTGCATCTCACCTTCTAAGATTCATAGAATCATTCAAACATGAAAGACCAATACTTCTACAAACAGGCATAAGTTCTTAGGACAGTCAATTAGAAGACTCGATGTAACTCGAGGTTATATACCACGAGGTAGGATATACTTAAATATTTAGGCTCAGCGGTCACGCTAAGGACATGGCCAAAATACCAAGCACACATCTGGGCTCAGCGGTTACCTTTAAAACATGGCCCAGATCCAAAGCACATATCTTAGCTCAGAGGTTACCCTAATAACATGGCCAAGATACAACTCTACCCTAATCCTAGACTGCGCAGACCAGAGAAGTGCGGAAAAACATCGCACCCAAGACTCATCACATGAGTACCCCTAAGGAGATCCACCAAAGGGTTGGCTAGTACTTAAGCTGGCTCCATTCCCCAAAGTGGAAACAATGGCAGCCATGCCCCGACTAAACCCACCAAGCCGGGACACAAAAGCTATCAAGCGGTGAACATATACTCGTTAAAGATAGTAAGGCCTATCAATGTCATGGTCCAAGATACTCATTTAGAATTAGAAGGGTCAAGACGCCATATACTCATAATTCTCTATGGGTACTTAGTCAACACGACACCAACCATATAATCAAACAGTCACGGGAAAAACATCCTATCAGTTACATTTTGCATACATATCAATAGCAACCATCCATATCGCCTCATACTACTAAGGCTCATTCATTCATTAAATAAAACCTTACTTGAAGACAAATCCCCGACCCGAGTCCCGCGACGGGTCATCAGTCAAAACGGGGCTGACTAGATCTTAGTTTGACCAAACCCGTTTGGGCAAACCGGATAGAAACAGAGTCTTAAGCCATCGAGGTTGAACAGAAGAACATCATATTCATTTTCATGTTATTTCATTCTATTTCTCACATGTGAATTATTAAAATCATACGAAAACCCGCTTGACTTAAAGGATCTCAAAATAAACTATAATCTCGTATTATAATTTCTAACATGTGAGAAATAATAATATATTGAAAACCTTTTAATTAAATAATTTATCTATTAAAATTTCCCACTTTCTAAATATTACAAAACACGATAAAATAACAATACTCAAAAACCGTCACAAGTCCAAGGGGACCCACGGTTCATTTTGGACCGGTTTTGGTTATCTTTTCTAAAAACCGTTTCTTAATATTTCCCGCATGCTTAACATATTTAAAACCCGTCAAAACAACAACAAAACAATCAAGTATCGACACAAACCACAAGGACCAAACACGGACCAACCAGACCGGGCTGGACCGGGTCTGAACCGGCCTGAACCGGCCTGGTTTGGCCCGGTTTTCCAGCCACCAAAACAGCCACCACCGGCCACCACCAACATCCACTCTAAATTATTTCTAACATGTTTTAATTATCAAACAATCATTTTAACAACCATCCATACCAAAAATCATGATTTATAAACAAATCATTCAAATATGTCAAGAACCAAAACATGTCATAAAAATTCCATACAACATACAAATCATTACTACTTATCATGCTATTACCAACAATCATAAATAACAATAATATGAACAAAACAAAAGGTATGTAACATTAATTCGTCGAGTAACTCGGAATCGTTACCTTA
Source organism: Heliosperma pusillum (assembly GCA_022085475.1). Lineage (NCBI taxonomy): Eukaryota > Viridiplantae > Streptophyta > Magnoliopsida > Caryophyllales > Caryophyllaceae > Heliosperma > Heliosperma pusillum. The sequence goes on along the minus strand of JAIUZE010006982.1, from coordinate 2,880 downwards.
GCTAGTAAAATCAATTAGCACCAAAATAAGAAGTAAAGAAAAAACCGTCTACTAATCTTCTCCTAATATATACGAGTCACCAAACTCGTCTTCAAAATCTTCCCCTATAAGAAATGACAAGAATAATATTATTAGAATTAAAACTTGATTTTCCATAATTAAAGTGTTGAAAACGATTTTGTCGGAATTGGAAATAAAACGTACTTGAAGATGGAGAGCGAAGAGGAGATCTTAGAAATATAAGTTAGGACAGATTTGAATAAGAAATGAAGGTTTTATGATGATTTTGCTCAAGAACGACGAAGAACGACGAAGAACGACGAAGAACGATGAAGAACGATTAAAGAAAGTGTTAATTAGATCTTAATTTGATTTATTGTAAAATGAAAAGTTGTTAGTGAGTAAGTGTGAGAGGAGCCGTGTACATATAGAAGAAACATGGAGTCGGGTTTTGAAATTGTTGTTACGGGATTGACTCGGGTTTAATAATTATATTACGGTAATTAATTAGATATTATTCGGTTTTATAATAGTTTAATGAAATATCTAGATATTAATTAGATATTATGTTATTGTAAACAAAAGAAACGAAAATATCTAGCTTAAGAGAGGAGAAAGAGACGTGAGAAAAGAAGAGAAATCGGGTCTGTTTTTAAGCGATTGCGGAATTTAAGTTGACAGACCGATAAAGTTATAAATATCTTAGATATTATTATTAGTTTAATCATATTAATTAAAAGATCTAACATGAGTGGAAAATAGGTGACATGGGGCGTGTGACTCATGCAAGAGTCGGGTTCCGGTTTTGTTTCGGGACTTAAGTTGACTCGCGAATAGTTAAATGACGTTTGGGGTTAAATCATAAAAGTTATTCTTTAATTCCGAATAAATTCAAAATAATTATATTAAATTATCATAAATTCAAATAAATCTTAATAAAATAAATTAAATTTATTATTTTTCAAAATAAAATTTCGGTCTTTAAAATTACGAGGTGAGTCGGAAAAGTCAACGAAAGTCAAAGTCGACTTAAAAGTCAAGAAAAGTCAAAGATGACTTAAAAGTCAAGAAAATAAAAAAACATGACGAACACTTAAAAAAGATCAAGACAAAAAGTATACCAAACACAAAGGCGACAAAACTTAAACAGTCAGAAAAGTCAAAGACGACTTAAAAGTCAAGAACAGTCAAAGAGACTAAAAACGGTGATTTTCATGAAATCTCTCACAAATTCCAAATACGAACTCGGAATTTCCAAATACGACTTGAAACAATAAATTCTATTTTAAAAACTTAAGTTCGCTAAAAAGTATCCGTAAAAATATTTTCCCTAGAAAAATAGGGTACTTTTCGGGTTGTTACAATCACCCCTCCTTTTAAAAAGTTTCGTCCTCGAAACTTAGAAGAAGGAATGTGACATATATGCAAGTCTATTTCAAAACTTTTAAAAATATACTTGTAATAAAAATAAAGGGTCTTATCAATGGAACGGAAGGTTCTCGTCTGCAGTTAAGAACATCGACGTCCCAAGTCAAAGATTTAAAAGATACATTTTCGCATCAATAAATGAGAAAACTAGTTATCGAACGTCTCCAATAACAAGTCTCAACACTCCGTGACGGTAAAATACTTGAAATCATAAAATATTTCCAAAAGCTTTTTGTTCAAAAATTTTATAGTAAAGATTATAACTCTACTATCTATGTCTAAAATTTCTAACTAAAGCTTCTAATAACCTATCTTTACGAGATGATAATTGATAGAAGGAACGAAATATTCGAAACAATAAATCGAATAGAAAGAGAGAAGAAAGAAGGAGATTTGAAAGTTTTCTCAAGGATAGAATAGAAATAAGTAGACAATACCCGAACGTAGAGCGATTCGAACATCGAAATCACGAATCGAGATACTAAGAGATACGTCCACACGAATAAAAAGGACTAAAAATTGGAAGGATTGAAAGGTAGCGGATTGCCTAAGGATCAATTTGAGGGAAGAGCGAGGAATGAACCACAATACTATCTTTCATCTATAAAAATTCAAATGTCGATCGTAACTCGACAACACTAACTGCACCAGAATCTAGTCCTCAAGAGAGTGCAATATATTCTCAACATTTTCAATCATCAGATTCCTACAAAATATTTCATAAGCATGACACATCGAGTAACAACTCCCAATTATTCAAATTCAATTAAAATCTTCTAAGGTCCATCGATACGGTAAACTCCATAACTCACAACCCATGAAAGATTCATTACGAACTCTAATCTTCTTAGCTCCATCAAAACTCTTATTGGAAACTACCATCAAAATATTTATAATTAGGGAAACAAGACCGCTAACAACCACAAGGTAAAAGAGTCTTACTATGAAATCCTTTGATCCAATTTATTCCAAAATTCATTATCCTAAGCTATTAACAATGAACTTTCTCATCTTCAAAAGTTAAAACACAAATCCTCAAAAGAGATTAGTCACCCAATCTCATTTCACTTAACTTTTGCCAATTATAGGGCAATGCGACCGTAAATCAATTTATTTAGCTCCTTCAAACTCTCAATACATCGGTTTTTTGCTTATGACAATATTCCTCAAGTTTGGTCATCCAAATCCAAAATTCCACAAGGTAATTATTCCCGTTAGGGTCCAACATTTAAAGACCACAATTTTCCAAGTAACACTTAAATAATCACTAAAATTGTTAACCACAACTACCAACTATCATTATGATTATTTTGATCCCCAAAACGATATTGCAACATTAAGCCAAACATCATCATTACATCCCAAGGTATTTCCATCATAGATTACATCATCGAACCTCGCTTATATCTATAATCCTCAAGTAATAACGTTCAACTTCCAACGAAACCTTAC